>LUCG01040366.1:0-12211 GCA_001633085.1 Carthamus tinctorius | reverse complement strand
GAAGTACCTGAATCAGTTGAGCCCAAGCCAGTAAACGAGTGGAGTGAAGAAGATAAGGAAATCATTGAATTAGCTGCAAAGTGCAAAAGGTTGTTGATAATGGCGATTCCTAATGACATTTTTGAATCCATGGACTCGTGTGATACTTCAATGGAGTTATGGATTAAATTACAAAAGCAGCTTGAAGGTGGGTTGAAGACCCTGAAGAACAAGCCATCTGCATAAATGAGTATCATGATTTCAAGGCTATAGCTGGAGAGCCTCTGAAGACAACCTACTCTAGATTCAACACCCTGCTAAGTAAATGCAGAAGGTATGGGGTTCTGAGGGCTGCAGAAGAGAACAATGCTCTCTTTCTGAAAAGCCTGGGTGAAGAGTCGGCAAATCTAACAATGTCTATGCAATCAACTCTAGATTTGGAGACATGGTCTCTGTCGGACATCTATGGAACCTTAGTGTCTCAAGAACCTCAAGTGTTAAGATTGAAAAAGCAGATAGGTGATCCTCTGGCCTTGATGAGCAAGGGTAATGAAGCAACTTCAGTTGTTCAAAAGGGGAAGAAAGAAGAGAAGAAAGAGAAGGACAATAAGAAAAAGAAGGTGATGTTTGTTGCAAGTGATACAGAGGAATCTGAAGGAGAGGTGACCGCAGAAGATATGGTGAGAGCTTTAGCTTTGATGACTAGGGAGTTCAAAAGGAGAGGAAGAAGAGAGAGTTCAAGAGGAAAGGAAAGCTCAGACAGAAGAGAGAAGGAGGATCAGAGGATCCCATTGAAGAATGATGATCAGAAGCCTGTTGACAAGAAGGAAGGTTGTTTTAGGCGTGGCAAGCAGGGCCACTTTGCCTCGGAATGTTGGTCTACAGGACCAAAAGCACCACAAAAGCCTGCCAGAGATGCTGCTTATTATAAAAAGAAAGCAGATTACTATTCTCAAAAGTCTCTTCTGGCAGAGGCTAGTGATCTGGTTACTGACGGATCCTCTGATGAAGAGTCTCAGAAGGGATTAATCGTCACAGAGGATGATGCATTCTGTGGCATGGCCAAGGTCGATCAAGACTCTTCAGAAGATGCAGCCTCTGAGGTATCATCCTCTGACTCTCATTCGAAGGTAAATGAACTTTTTGAAGAAGTTGTTGAAAACATTGATGATTGTCACACACAGTGTGAAGAGCTCAAGGCCAAACTTATCTTCTATGAGAGAGGTAACTCTTCTCACAGAAGAGAAGGATAAATTTTTTAAAATGTTTGAAGAAGCACAAAGTGATCTTTTGAAAGTTGAAAAGACCTCCAAAGAAAAGATTGTTAAATTAGAAAAGGAGGTAAAATACAAGGTCGAGGAACTAAAGAGGTTAGACCATGAAAAATGTGATGCTGTGTCAGTTAAAAAAAATTCCAAAAAGAAAGGGAATTTTTACACCAAGACATCCAAGACAGAGAGCTCAAAATAAGAAGATTCCAAGATGCTCAAAATGTTTTAAAAAAAATTAGAGTTAACATGGGCAGAAGGGGGTTAGGTTTCTCTGAGTTTGATAATAAACCTCGTTTTAAATCAACGAAGACTCTAGAGAGTACCTTTAGGTTTGCTAAGAACCTTAAAAGTAACATACCAAATACAAAATCTATTTTTAAAAGGAGAAGGCTTCTGGTCGACTCAAACTCTACCACTTCTTTTGTAATGGAGAATGTGGCTTTTGATGACTATTTTGACTCCTTCCCACCTTCTGAAAAGAAGAATTTCATTCCAAGAAAATTCTTGAGTCAGAGTCAAATAAGAATCTTCAAGCTTGGTCAACCAGAGACCCAAGAAGACTGTGCATTTGTATGCATAGTACCCCCTCTGCAAAGAAAATTATCAGCAGAAGCTTCTGAATTTTTACCAAATCATATCAAAGAAGCAACAAGTGTTAACTCTAGTCAAATGAATTCTTTTGAAAATGAGCCTCTCTATAAAGAGATATCTATCAACGAACCATCAAGTTTAAATCAGGAAGTGTTCAATTTCATCACAACTGATAGAGACCTCCTCACCTCAGATTCTGAGGAAGAGATCAATTCTGATCTGGAATCTGATTCATGTTCAGAGATATCTATTCCTAGCTCGAACTATGGCACTTGCAATGATATGTCTGACGATGATGCGACTGAGCATGAATCTGTTTTAGACTTTGAGGAGAGTCCTACTCAGGTCATAGAGACTGATATTGTTGCACACAAATCCGTAGGGGAAGAAATGGTAAACATTCCAATCACAACCATTGCCCTTACCAACAAAAGAACAGGGGTAAGAATTTGTCCTGATTTTCTGGATATGTGCATAAATATCAAGACCTCTCTTGATCTTGAGAGAAGAGAAAGAGAAAAATCTTTAGAAACTAGCACAAGCTCACCATCTACCTCTGAAGTTAGAAGACCTAAGTTCACGTAGCAGCAAAAGGAAAAATGTCCATAAGCTAATTATCCCTCTGTGACAGTGACTGCAGGAAAACCAGAGAGGATAGCTGCACAGAAGAGCAAATCATTTTCAATAGAGCCTAGAATAGTTAGGGATCTCTGTAAAAAGAAGCCCAAAGCTAAGAAGGGCTCTAAAACAAAACCTTCTATACCTATCTTTGATGAGTTCAATGAAAAGTTTAAGAGTTTTTCTTGCAAAGTTGCAAAGTGTAAATGCTTAAATATCATGCATTCTTTATCTCAGCATCTGCACTCTTCTGTCTGTCTGGTCACAAACCCAAGAGCAAAGGTTCTAGGGATAAAGATAGACAATTTGGCAATCCTTCATAGAAGCATAAGCCAAAACCAAAAGATGTTGTGGCATACTTCAAACAAGCTAATATAAAAGGACCCAGCTGGAAGTAGGTACCTAAATCTATTGTTTAATGCTTGTAGAAGAAACAGCATGTGCCTTCCTGGTATGTGGACTCAGGATGTTCAAGGCACATGACTGGGAGCAAAGAGTTGTTTAGTTTTTACTCAGATCAAGAGGGATGTTCTGTTACCTTTGGTGGAAACCAGAAAGCTAAAGTAAAAGGCTATGGGATCATTGTAAAAGGAGAAGTAAGAGTCAATCAAGTATCCTATGTTGATGGCCTCAAGCACAACCTCATAAGTGTAAGCCAACTCTGTGACAATGGTCTAGAGATTCTCTTTAATAATAAGCATCGCATTATGTACAAAGAAGGAACTCTGACTGAAGTGATGAGAGCAAATAGAAGGGGTGATCTATACCTGATCTGTTTTGATACATTGCAAACAAAGGAAGAGGTATGTTTGGTCTCTGTAACAAGTGAGGAAGCTTGGCTTTGGCACACAAGGTTTTGTCATCTGAATTTTCAAACTTTAGATAAGCTTGTAAGACTCAACCTAGTGAAAGGCCTTCCAAAGTTGAAATTTGAAAAGGACCATTTGTGCTCAGCTTGTGAAATGGGCAAACTCAGAATAGCTGCCCATAAGACCAAGTCTGACCCTACCTTTGATAAGCCTCTGCAGCTAATCCATGTAGACCTCTATGGTCCTATATCTGTGTAGAGCCTTGGAGGTAAGAAGTACATACTTGTACTTGTGGATGAGTACTCAAGGTTCACCTGGGTTGAGTTTGCGCGAAAGAAATCTCAAGTTCCAATGATATTGATTAATCTAATGAAAAGATTGCAAGTGTTGTATGGTTTACAGATAAGAGTACTCAAAAGTGATAACGTCACAGAGTTCAAGAATTCAACAATAGAGACATATCTAGCATCAGAGGGGATCACACACAACTTTTCTGCGCCAAGAACTCCACAACAGAACGGCATAGTGGAAAGGAAGAATAGAACTTTGGTAGAAGCAGCCAGAACAATGATGAATGCTTCCGGCCTACCATTGACCTTTTGGGCAGAAGTTGTGTCCACTGCCTGCTATACCCAAATTAGATCTCTCATTGTGAAAAGATAAAAAAACGCCTTATCAGCTTCTATACAACAAAAGACCAAATGTTAAATTTTTCCATGCTTTTGGCTGTAAATGTTATGTTTTGAATGATAGAGAATCCCTGGGTAAATTTAGTCCAAAATCCGATGAAGCAATTTTTGTTAGATACCCATGGGATTGTGTAGCTTACAGATCATTTATCATTAAAAACCAAACAGTGGTAGTGACCACTAATGTCTCGTTTGATGATACTTTTCAGATTACTTCCGAGAAAATGTCCAAAGAGTTGAAGCATCAAGCAGAACAGTCACCTGATGGATCGATTTCAAAGGAACTTGAAGAGCTTTTTACAGAGTGGTATTAAGATGATCAACCATCAGCCCACAGACCCTCTGGAACTGCTAACAGAGGTTCTAAAGAATCAACTCAAGTCAACTCCTCATCTTTGTCAGGACCACCCTCAACAGAAGCCTCTCCAAGCTCGTCAATATCACCAGAAGGTGTCTCCTCTGAAGGACAAACCAGTCAATCTGTGACAGAGGTACCGGTTGGTGTAACAGAGGTACCTGCTGTTACAGAAGCCCCTTCAACCTCAGAAGAACCTGTTTAACAGAGCCTCAACAACCTCCTCCCATGGTTGAAGATGATACTCAACTCCAAACAATAAGTTCAACTGTTAACCTTCCCCATGCTATTAAATGGACAAAGGATCATCCACAATCTCTTGTCATTGGTGATCCTTCAGAAGGTGTTAAGGCAAGAGCAACAGCAAATTTTTGTCTCTTTTCATGCTTTGTAAGTGAAATAGAGCCCAAGAAGGTAGCAGAAGCTCTTGCAGATCCATTTTAGGTGGAGGCAATGCAGGATGAGCTCTTGCAATTTGAAAGGAACAATGTTTGGACTCTCACTTTATTACCAAATGGCAAAATTGCCATAGGTACCAAATGGGTGTTTCGAAACAAAAGGGATGAAAATGGTGTAGTGGTGAGAAATAAAGCTAGATTGGTTGCAAAGGGATACTGTCAAGAGGAGGGTATTGACTATGAAGAAACTTTTGCTCCAGTTTCAAGACTTGAAGCAATTAGGATCTTTCTTGCCTATGCCGCTTACAGAGGACTCACGGTGTACCAGATGGATGTCAAATCAACATTTCTAAATGGTAAGCTCAAGGAAGAGGTGTATGTTCAACAACCACCAGGGTTTGAAAGCGAAAAATATCCAAACCATGTCTATCTTTTAGACAAGGCTCTTTATGGTCTCAAGCAATCCCCTAGGGCATGGTATGAACGTCTCTTTACTTTCTTAATTGAGCATGATTATCACAGAGGTACGACTGACATCACCCTATTCTATAAGAAGAAAGGTGATGACATCTTACTTGTTCAAATTTATGTTGATGATATCATTTTTGGTTCTACTGATGAGTCTATGTGCAAGGAATTCGAAGCCCTGATGCAAAGTGAGTTCGAAATGAGTATGATGGGAGAACTCACTTTCTTCTTAGGATTGCAAGTAAAACAGTCCTCTGAAGGCATCTTCATCAACCAATCTAAGTACATCCATGATCTACTCACCAAGTACAAGATCACAGAAGCATCACCAATGCGGACACCTATGGCTACTGGCACGAGACTCCATGCCGACTTGAGTGGTCCTTTTGTAGAGTGTAAACTCTACAGAGGTATGATAGGTTCTTTACTTTATTTAACAGCAAGTAGACCTGATATCATGTTTTCAACATGTATATGTGCTAGGTATCAGGCTAACCCAAAGGCTTCACATATATCTATTGTTAAACGCATTCTTAGATACTTGAAAAAGACCCCCACTCTTGGTTTATGGTACTCAAGGCACTCTGGATTTGATCTCATTGCATACACTGATTCAGATTATAGAGGATGTTAACTTGACAGAAAGAGCACCTCTGGTAGCTGCCAATTCTTAGGAGGCAAGTTAGTAAGTTGGTCTTCCAAAAAGCAAAAGTGTGTATCAACTTCTACTGCAAAGGCTGAATATGTAGCTGCAGCAAGCTGTTGTTCAGAAGCGTTATGGATGCAAATCCAACTCAGAGATTATGGTTATTTGCTCAACAGGATCCCCATCCTCTGTGACTCCAAGAGTGCAATTGCCATTTCAGCCAATCCAGTCCAACATTCCAAAACAAAGCACATAGATATCAGGTATCATTTTCTTAAGCACCATGTTGAAGAAGGCAATGTTGAGATGTATTTTGTAACTTCTGAATTCCAACTGGCTGACTTATTCACTAAAGCACTTGATGAAAGGAGATTTACATTTTTAGTGAATAAGATCGGTATGCTTTCTCCAGAGCATTAAGTTTTTATTATTTATTGTATATATTTCTTTCTTCTAATTCTTATCTTTTCAAGATTAACTTTTCACATGCTCTTTTAATTTAAAGGAATGCCTTGCTTGTTTACAGGGTCGTAAGGAAGGTATGTTTTTTAAAAGATTAAAACCTCTTGAAGAATGAAAAACCTTTTTATCAATACTCACAGAAGTATCCTTCTACAGACCCTCTGTGATCTCTCTCAGAGGCTCTCCAAAAATGTGCTTCTGTGAACTAATTCATTCTTTCAAGTGGATTTTCAAAACCTTTCAGGGTTCAAGGGGGAGCTATGGAAGCTAGCTCGAGGGGGGTTTATTTCTTAAAAGATTAAAACCACAGAGGGTGAAAAATCTTTGTGTTTTGGCTATTAGAACTCATATCAACAGAACCTCTGGTGCTTCTTACAGAGGCTCTTTGATGTTGAGCTTCTGCACCAACACTCACTCCTCTGAGGATTTGCAAATGATTAGGTATAAAAAGGTGAAACATGTTTAGAAGGCCCCGCACATATCACAGAGGCTCCGTCAGTCCCTTTGGCCTCTGCAAGAACTCTCTTAATAGTTCTTGAAACTGATATGGTGCGTGTGGATTATGGATAAGGGAAAAAGTCGTTCACGTGCATGTCATAAAAAGTAGGGATGCACGTCATCAATCGTGCAGTCCCAAGACACACGTGGCAAACTCTCATTGAACGTCAATCCCACGGCGCCTCCTAAACGGCGTTTGATTAGAAAGCCCATCATTACCTATTAATCCAACAGCCCAGATTCAAACGTTTGCATTTCCCTCCTATATAAATACCCCCATCTTCTTCATTTATCTCTTTACGCTTCCATAATTCTCTCAAGAACTCCAACGAACCTGCAATTTCTTTTCTAATGGCTTCTTCATCCTACTCCGCCGCTTCAAGCAAGAATGCACCTTCTCAGGAAGTTTCCCAGTCGCAAGGACTCTCTACCCATGCCATCTCCTTCCTGAACAACAAGTACGAAACCGTAACCCTAACCAAGAAACCCAACAACTACTACTTGGACCCCACCAGTGAAGGTTTCCAACCTGTAACTTAACCTCTTTTGAAGATTCTTCTCTAGCATCCCATTTTGCCATGCCCTAACTGCGCATAGAGACAATGTTCCCGAGACATACCTCTCCCAATTCCTCCTGAGTGCTCGTGTGGTGCACCTTGATGATGTCGGCCTAAGTGTAGTCGGATATGCTACCCACCCATCCACTGATAAGTTCATCGGGTTACACATGAATGTGTCGAACCTTCAAGAAGCCCTTCAATTGCCAACACTTACTGAGTTAGGTTTAACCCAATATGACCATAAGCCAACAGAAGCTGAACAATTGGGATTTCTCAGACATCACTATTATGTGACAAAGGACCCTCTCTCCAAAAGAGGGCAATTCAACAGAAAGGGACTACCTCCTATCTGGAACACATTGTTCTCCAACATCAACTGCTGCCTTACTGGAAAAGTCGGCAGCCATGACCAAACCTCTGACACAAAGCTATCGATCATGTATGGGGTATACTTCAGACTGAACCTTGACTTCGCCCAATTCATCTTTGATGACATAGTTGGACTCATTAAAAAGAAATGCTCATCTCAGAAGACTGCCAAAAAGAAGACCTCTGGATCACAACCTAACCTCATTCTACAGAGGTTCTTCGGTTTAGTGTTTGCTGACAAGTTAGTTGCAGAGCTTCCTATGGCTGAACCCTCTATTAAGTTGTATCCTCTGAAAGATTTCAAACCTACGGTTCACGAATTTGGATATCACAACCAAAGTCCCCTATCGAAGAAGATGCTTGAACACCTCTCTGAGCGATCTAGGGAAAGGTACAGTCGTGTGCATAGGACCCCAGAGCCGGTGCCTATGACCCCCACACGCATAGGCATCCAAGTAGGTTCTATAGTGATTTTTCCACCAAGTGCCGAGGGAGAAAAGGAGGGGCCAGCAGAGGCCGGTAAGGTGAGCGGTAAGGAAAATAGGCCTCAGAGAGTAGATAGAAGTGAGGTTTTACCGAAGAAAAACAAACCCCAAAAGAGACTCGAAGAAGAAGAGGGTCTAACTCAGAAAGCCAAGAAGTCTAAGAAAACCTCTGAAGTACCAACGGAAGAGGGTCCTGGCCTGCTCTGCATACCGCGATCTCCAAGCTATGAAGGTTTTAAGCAAATCAAGAAGAAGAAAAAGAGAAGAAGATTAAGGAAGGTTGTTGTTGAAGAGGAGGAACCTCAGAGAGCCCTTTCTGAGGAAGAGTCACCTGAACAAGCCTTGACCAGAAAGAAAAAGGCCAAAACCACAGAGGCATCACAGCCTCTGGTGGACACTGAGAAGATCAAAGATGATCTTTATAAAAACTCTTTGGTGGAGAGAGTGAGGACGAACAAGTTGAAGTCCAAGAGCCTCAGATCAACTCACCCATCAATTGGGCTGCACCACAGAATCAATCCTAAGTCATTACTATAACCGGCTTCACTGCAAGCCAAGAGGAGGCGGTCTTGTTAAGCACAAAGGGTGAACGTGCTGAAGGGGAAATGGAAGTAGATAAAGAGGGAGTACAGGGAAATGAGGGTGAAAAAGATGCCAAAGGCACAACTCCTAGCCCAACCACCAGTGCAACCCACATTTCTAGAGGCCCTGTTCAAGACGGACCCTCTATTGAAGAAGGAGCACACTCCGAACCCAACCCCTGCTAGCTCCACGGAGGACGACTCTTCTTGGTCCTCTGTAGGTTTAATTCGGGAACCCTCACTCACGGAGTCCTCTCAAAAGGATTCTAATGAAGTAATAAAGGTCACGTTGCCCACTGACCTGCTACCACCACACGAGGTATCCATTGCCTCCCCTCACAAGAGTGACCCCCAAGACGTTTCAGAGGCATCGGTGAGAAACACTGAGGGTGTGGATCTTGAACATCCACACTCTCGACTTGACCTCTCTGCGAGGCAAGGCTCTGAACCTAGTCCTTCGCAAGAAGTCAACAGAACTCTGGTAGGCTCCTCTGTAGGGGCAGTTCGAGGATCCAGAGGAAGACCCCGAGAAGGCTTCATAAAATCAGCCTCTGAGGGCGCCCTACGCTCCAGGGCCCAATCTCGTCCATGTGTTGGTCGAGATGCTCCCTGGAGTACTTTTGTTACAAAGGAGGAGTTCTTAACCTTTGCATCAAAGGTATTCCAACAATTAGCTGAGTTGAAAAGCTCAAGCACCCTATCCACCAACACTGAAATCGCAGAGGAGCTGTAAAAAACAACAGAGGCTCTCACCACTCTTACCACCACTACCTCTTCCATCTGCGACGAACTCACAACACTCAAAACCTCTGTTGTTACAAAAGAAGGACTCAACAATGCCATCTCCTCTGTCACACTGACTACTTCCTCTATTGAAAACCTCAAGAATCAGCTGACAGAGGTTGCTGCAAAGGTGGGCACCGATCTCATAACAACAGGGTACAAAGACTACTCCTGCTTCAAGGATGAGATCAAAGTTATGGTTTCCTCTGCCATAGTCTTTGGTCAAGACTCCTCTGCTTCAAGGGCCAACATAAACCACCTAGCTACCAGAAGGGAGTTAGATTCTATGGTGGAAGCCCTAGCCGAATCAGTCCAGCGCCATCAAGATACTCTTCTTTAAGACTTTCGTGCTTCTCACAATGCCACGGCCGCGAATATCAGAAAAAGCACAGAGGGACTTGTGTCTGAGAGTACTGCTCTACGAAGCTCCCTGAAGAAATCAATTTCAGCAATAAAGTTCAACACAAACCTCAACGTCAACGCTGCAATTATTTCTTCAGAGGAGCTCATTACCAAACTAAATGCAGTTGTTACGGAGATATTATCAAGACTGCAGAGGCCTTCCTCAACATCATGCAAAGAAGATCAACCTACGCATGATGATCAGGGAGGTAATGACCCTGATCATCCTGAGGGGGAGACTAGGCCACTTCAACAAAGGCCTTTCAAGATCGTGTCCTCTGCAGGAGAGCTGTTTTCAGGGGGGTAACACCAAGGTAACTTCCAAAGACAAAGGCAAAGAAAAACAGAGAAGGGTAGTGCACCAGATATCCTCTGGCTTGAGCTCTAGTGACAGTGATGACCAGGGGAAACATCCAAGAGCCCCCAAGTAGAAGATCAAATCTCAACAGGGACCTTTGATGCTCTTGTTAGATCGATCAACCCAATCTTTCCAGAGGGGTCATCACAGAGGATTTTAGAAGAAGATTCGAGACCTGAAGAGCTAGGACCCTCTGTTACAGAGAAAGGGAGGGTCGAAGAGATAATCGAAAGGATGAATCAGATTCCAAGGGCCAAATCTCCACGTACAGAGCCACTTACCACCTTGGAAGCTGTTCATGCCTACAAGTATGCAGAAGAAGAGACAGAGCCCCTATATGATCCAGAAATCACTGGCATGCCGAACCTAGAAGCCAAACTCAAGTTCTCATCAAAAGCCAAGCCCAGAGATCAAATCTTCACCACTCTTGCCATCAAAGAACTTGCAAGTACATTTCCTAGAACAATGATGCAGAGGTCGGTCTTATACGCATGCTTTGAAGTAATAAGGGCTAATGATCGAAAGTATGCCTTCACAGATGCGGACTTCCACAACCTCTGTGCATACTACTTGCGTTTCTTATACACTGTACTTAACAAGTATATGGAGAGGAAGTCGTCCTATACTCTCTCCTTACGGAGATTGATAGAGGTCATACGTGCACATGTTATCTATAACAGCAAAAAGGATTTCGAGGTCTCTCTGACACTAGGGTCTGAAGACTACAGAGCCTCCATACCGAACAATAGACCCTCATGAGTTATTGGGAGATTGGCCAACTCTTTGATTGATCATCCAGAATACGGATTCGTCTACCTCGATCAGGATAGGATTCAGAGGTTTTATGATCCAAGAGAAGCGTACAAATACTCAACAGAGACTCTACTGAAAATCTATCAAAGTATCAGTGATGAATTGAAGAATGGTAACTTGGTAAGGCGTCCAGCAGAAGACTTGATGAATGAGATCGCGGGGCAAGTGCGGTACAGAGACCCAATCTTCAAGATCCATATCCTGTTGAAACAAGACTTGCCGTTTCCAATCAATGACTTTCCCAACTCTGTAATAGACTAGGTCCTTGTATTATCTTTGATCTAATTAAATTGCAATGTTCTATTTTACAGAGGTTGATCTTTTATATCATCTCTTGTAAGTTTTTTAGTCAAGTTTTGATTGTTACTTTTTCAATACTTAGGGGGAGATTGTTAGCTCCAATCCTCTAATAGAAAGTATAGAAAAAGAGTTAAGTTGGTCTCTGTAGAAGATCATCACAGAGGCCCTCCACGGAAGGAGAAGTNCTGGTGGTTCAACACTTGTGATTATTCAAAGTGTTGTCTCGCGTCTTCCACACGTGCTCACGTGCCTTTGTAACAGACTTTATTTGGACGTTCAAGATGAGGACACGTGTAGAGATCTGAGCTCACTAGTTGTTTAGGGTTAGTATAAATAGCTAGTTGTGCTGAACCTTTTTGTAAGCTTTTCACGTATTATTTTTTAGGTCAATATTATTGAAGCTTTCACCTTCCATTGTGTGTTCTTGGTGTTCTTTTCCATTACAGTAATCATATTCTACTTATTCTTCATGTTTGATTATTGTAATTGGATTATCACTCTCATTTAGTTAGTTTGATCATATTTCCGCTGCATTTCTATTATATTCAGTAACTAATTGTTAGATCAGTTCTTGAATCTCATTAAATCTAGGATCAACACTTATCCCATGATCGTATTCAGTTCGTAACTACTNGTCAAGTCCCAACAGTACAATGTAATTGCAATGATATGGGCCCTTATACCATTATAATTACACTATACTTTTTTAGCCTTTTCCTTATCATGAAAGGAGTCACGTTCCAAACTTGATCATTCACGTAACACATAACAGGTAG
>LUCG01040016.1:0-21436 GCA_001633085.1 Carthamus tinctorius | reverse complement strand
CGTCGCGGTAATCGGTTACCAAACCGAGTCTTGTACCACGGCCGACGACTTGATCGTCGGGTTTGTTGGCGTCGCATGGTTTCGATATCTAGGGTTAGTAAGTCACATTGTTTAGAGTTTCCCATTATTTTGTTAGGTTATTTGAGCGTGGGATTTTCACGGTAGAAAAGACTTCTCGTTAAATCAGGTGAGTTACATTATTTGTCTTTATGTGAACTTGTATGATGTGTAAGGGAGCCGCATGCCCTTGGTGAGTTGCGGGGGCAGGCTCGTGTCCTAAGCTGGCGAGATCATAGGGAACCGCATGCCCTTGATGAGTTGCGGGGGCAGACCCGTGTCCAAAGATGGCGGGAAGTGAATAGTTGCTTTGATAGCGATATGATGTGTGGTTATTCTGTTATTTTGATTATACGTATGCATTACTAGCGTAAGGTTCGAATAATGGTAGCTCACTAAGCGTTCGCTTACCCGTGATTGTTAACTCCTTTCAGGTTCAGGTTCGGGTACGGACAAGGGCAAGGCCCCGGCTTGAAGCAGCGCTGAAGGCAGTTCCGTCTAGGATTTCCGCTTATCGCATTGTTATTTTCGGTTATGAAATTGTTTAAAAGTTTTCCTCGGGATATTTTCTTTGGATTTGTCTATGGTTTAAACACTTACTTGGCTTTAAATAATTATAAGGGAATATATATTTTTGAATGTTACATTTATGAATCGGTACGTGAATTCGTCTTGGACCTACGGTTAACACCAAGTCCTTGAGGAGACGACCCTACTTAATGTATCGCAAACTATTGTGTTTTAAGAGGTAATAGGCTTAGTTTTTACTTAGATTATTATTTGTCGGACTCGACACCCATCATTTAGGCTCAGGTACTATTTTGGTATTTTTATTAAAATGATAATATAAATATTAAAAGTTAAACATATAAAATATATTTTTTTTGGAAGGGTGTCCGGGCAAAAGCCCGACTAATCGCCGGCAATTTTGGGGGCTAAACATGGCCCCACTTAAATGTCCCCAAGCATGCGCACGGGAAGGCTCGAACTCGATTAGGGCGCTATGAACCCCCAAACGATAAACAAATCTGCCACAACACTGTTGACATATAAAATATATATATATTATATTATATATTGAGCTCGTTTAGGCTCGCGAGCTTAAACGAGCTCATGGACGGACCCACATAGGTGCCCATGGTGGCACGTGCCACCTTATCGTTCCTCCGTCACAGTGTAAAGGTCGTGAAAGTGTCACCGTATTAATTTGTTGTGTGCCACCATATGTATTTTGAAACTGCAATAAATACACAAACTCTCCTTGGTTGAGTTGGTTAGTTCTTGTTTTTCAAATGGGGAGTCATTGGTTCAAATCTTGTTAAAGTGATTTTTTTCTAATTTTTAGTTTTTAATAACATATTTATTATGTTTCTTAAAAAATTGTAATAGCAAAACTTCAACATGAGACTTTTCATTTAAAAATCAAGAAAACCAACCATTAAACCAATATTGACTTAATAAAGAATATATCTACAAATGTTCCTTATAGTTAAATGGTGCCACCATTACAAAAATTCTCTAGGTCCGTCCCTGGATGGGCCCACTCTTTGGAGCACGAGCTCGGCTCGTGTATTAAATGAGCTTTAATCTAGGCTCGACCTCGAGTTCGTTAAGGCTCTGCTCGTTTAGAGCTTTTAACGATCCGAGCTCGAGTAGCTCACGAGTAGCTCGGCTCATTTACATCCTAGTTTGGATAACTCAAAAGCACTTTTCAAAAGTGCTTTTTGAGAAGGCATGAAACATGATTTTTGAAAAGTCAGGTTTTGTAACGTTTTAACAGGGTTTTGGGTTTTTGATGAAAATTGACACAAAAGTTTCTCAAAAAGTTGATAGGCTAAGCCAAACACCCTCTTAAAAAACAACTTATTGATTTATTGGCTTTTACCACCATGAAAGCTAATCCAAACATTTTTCTAAAAACTCATTTTTCCATCATCATAAGTCAATAAACAGTTATGACTGAAAACACTTCTGGACCTCAAAAACATATCCAAACACCCTCTCACTCTGCAATCTCTATGTTCAAATTCCTACCATGTACGACAGTAGCTTGTAGATATAGTTACACCCATACAACAAATATAAAACATCACATCATCTCATCATCATTGGTTAATAAAGAGTGTTTTTGGTTTACATTTTTGGGTTTCTGAAACAATCTATTTTTTTAGGGCATAACAGCATCGAACCAACGAACGATTAACACGAACACACATGTACGCACACCTCCCCGGCAGTATCGGGCATCCAAGGGCAGCCCACTAATTCGTCAGACCAGCCCAAGGACTGGATACTTCTCATGCCCTCAAATTTGATTCCCTTGAAATCGAACCCGGATAGACTGGGATACCATCATAGTCCTCCCAGGATGTGGTAGCCCTTAGGAAGACCAACTGAGCTATACATTATTTGTGTTTCTGAAACAATCTTGATTTATTATAAATGGGATTTGTATATTGAAAATTTTCAATTAATTTATATATTGGTGCAAGTGCAATCTCATATCAAGTCTCTTTGTAAAAACTAACTCAGAATGATGAAAACCAAAAACTCATAATGCATCCAAGACAACCAAAAGATTTATTTTTTTTATTTTATTGTAACTACAAAAGAACAAGAAAAAAAAGGTTTAGTTCATCAGAGTGTATCCAACTTTTCACCAAAAGCTATTGTATGTATTTGACTTGAAAATTTACCTTTTGACGTATCAAACCTTTTAAAAATTTGCATTGTATGTATCCAACCTGTTATAACAGGCTACCGCTGAGGTGGCACCTGTTTTAATGATGTGGATGCTGACTGAACGCTGACTTGTATTTTTGTTATTTAAAAGTAGAGTAAATTACAGATTTGGTCCTCGTGGTTTGGTGGTTTTTATGATTTGGTCCCTAAACTTCAATAATTACGGATTTGGTCCTTGTGGTTTGCAAATTCTAAATTCTATTGGATTTGGTCCCTGGTGGTGTAGGTAGGCAGGGACCAAATCCAAGAGAATTTGTAAACCATAAGGACCAAATCCGTAATTATTGAAGTTTAGGGACCAAATCCGTAAAAACCACCAAACTACGAGGACCAAATTTGTAATTTACTCTTAAAAATAATTACAAATAAAATAAAAAAGAAAATAAAACATAAAAAAAACCCAATTTAGGGTTCTTGGTGGAGAATGTTAGTCGACCAAAACCAAACCAGAAGGCCGATCTCCACCGACGGTTGTCGTCACAGGACCACCGTCACCGGACCACCTTCTCCTGACCACCTTACCACCAACGTCTGGCCGCCACCACCAACGTCTCACTGTCACCACCAACGTCTCACCGTCGGAACATCATCTCCACAATCACCATCATTGCTATTGTCGCCACCATCACCATCGATCTGGGTTTCACCATCGCCACCATCGATCTGGTATGTTTCGATTTTAGGGTTCCTGATTTAGGGTCCAGATTTGTTAGGGCTCGATTGTTTGTTAGGGTTTGGTTCTTAGGGTTCGATTTAGGGTCCAAATTTGTTTGTTAGGGTTTAATTTCTCAAGATCTATTAGGCTTTCGCTTCTCCTTCGATTTCTTGAGATAGGGTTCGATTTGGATCTGAATTTATGGGTTAGGGTTAGGGTTCGAAATGGTATTAATTTTGATTTGTAACAGATGTTTGTTTTGATTTGTATCAAATGTTTGAAATGATCGATTTGTTTAGTTTTAATTTTTGTTTTCTTTCATTTAGATTGTATGATTTTGATTTGCTTCTGGTTATGTTCATCATCATCTTGATGTTTTTGGTTTATGAGTTTCATCATCTTCTTGTTTTCTGGGTTGCATCATCATGTTTTTGGTTTATGAGTTTCATCATCATCTTCATATTTTTTGGGTTGCATCATGATATTCATGTTTTTAAAAAAAAAAAGTTAATCAAAAATAACAAAATTGTAGGTAACATGATACTTACAATAACTTTTGGTTACAACTTTGATACGTTAAAAGATAATTTTTCAAGTCCAATACATACAATAACTTTTGATTACAAGTTAGATATACTTTGGTGAACTAAACCCTTAAAAAAGTTACCACGGTATTTTTAGTGTTCCTAAAACAATTAAAAACACACACACACACACACACAATCAATGCAATGCATATTCATTCATTTTAGAGTAAACTTCAATTTGAGTAAACTCTAATTTTGGTCCCTATGGTTTAGTGAATTCTTTGAAAGTGGGACCTAAGGTTTGATAACTCTAGAAATGGTCCTCATGGTTCTTATTTTGCTCTAAAAGTGGTCCCTAATCACTAACTCCATTAAATATTGTCCGTTAAAAGAAGGGTATTTTTGTTTTTTTTATTTATTTTCTTAAATCATTTTAAAATATAAATAAATACAAGGTGTGCTAGGATATCTTCCCAACTTTACCGGCCGAAATCCCTCATCATCGGCNTCCCCCCATCCCTCTAATTTCATAGGATAAAAAATGAATGAAATGGTAAACCATGGGTGCTGGGGGAATCCGCTTCAGGGCCAAAATTTGCAGATGGGTGAGGGAATCAAGTCGTTCCTGTCAGCAAATTCAGAAGTAAAGCCCATGAGTGCCGTGATAGTGTGATTGACATCATGACTCATCTTATTTCCCAGTGAGATATCCTACACACACCATATTTGATATTCCCCGATAAAAGCTCGTTTTATTACTTTCGACCACAAAATCACCCAAAACCCCAACCTCGTTTTCTATCAATTTCTCGATACTACGGATACTACGGATTCACTTATTTCCGTATTCGTGAAGCTTTGTTTGGCCTCGGTGAAATGGGTAACGGAATATAAACTACTTTGCTGGCTTGGGCAAGATGTAATTTTCGAGTCTGGGAGATTATCGGGATTGGGATCGTTGTCCATCGGTGGCAGTTTCACGACGGCTTTGGCTTCTAACGCCATGATTTTTTTATGGAAGAATTTTTTCACGGTCTGGTCGAGGACCGTATTCGCACAGATAATATCCGATTTTAATGCTAATTGATCATAAGATGTTTTATGAGATCGTTTAGAAGTGGTGGTGGTGGTGGTGGAAGTGTGGTTGGTTTCGGAATGTTTTTTTGATGGGTGGTGCGGTGGCCGACGGTTTCCCGGCGGCGGCAGTGGGTTGAACCCGAGTAATGTCGGTGAGTTATGGTTAATTGACAACGAATTGACTCCATCGACGAGCGAATCCAATATTTCCAGTGAAAGGGGGAGTGAAGGGTTGGTCCAATATTTCCTGCGACCCCAAACCAAACCAACTGCATATATTTCCGGGACCAACTCTCCGTATATGAATCCATGTATTCTCCAGGCCCAGGCTGTAATTATCAGCTTGAAATACGACCAGTACCCACCTTCCTCTCTATTCTCCATATCTAAAATAGTGACCGGCCACCGACCGAAACCGCCGTCTCTTCTCCTATCTGTGTTGACATCAGTGAAACTGAAGCGTCAACGAAACCATCTGTATGGATTAGTGTTCTACACACACCATATTGTATATTTATTTTTTAAAATGATTTAAAAAAATAAATGAAAAGACAAAAATACCCTTCTTTTAACGGACAATATTTAACGGAGTTAGTGATTAGGGACCACTTTTAGAGCAAAATAAGAACCATGAGGACCATTTATAGAGTTATCAAACTTTAGGTTCCACTTTCAAAGATTTCACTAAACCATAGGGGCCAAAATTAGAGTTTACTCCTTCAATTTTGGTCCTCAAGTTTAGGAACATAACATGAAAATAGAAAAATTGGTCGAGTAATCCACACTTGTTAGATTTTTATGATGATTGCATATGTATTTAACCATTTATGAAAGAGTTTAGATGTGATATTTTGAAATGTGTTGGAAATATACGATGATATTATTGCAATAAACAATCATTTTCTCTAGATCTTACGCTTATTCAACTCTTTTATAATTACGTAACTCAAGGTCAATATTCGATCGAAAAAAGGAATATGACAAATAATAGCTTTAAGGGTTGACATGCAAAGAAGGCTTCAGATTTAAGCAACCTTGAAGATTTTGTTGTAAGCTATGTTGTTTCGGGTTTTTTGAGCTTTTTCAAGCTAGTTTGACTAGGCTTTTGTTCAGTTCGTGTTAACCCGACCTTAAAAGAGTGGACAACATAGGGCTTTTTCACGCTAGTTTGAGCAGGCTTTTGTTCTGACTGGTTTTAATCGGGCTTTAAAGAAGAATGACATACTTGGGCTTTTTGGCACGTAATGGGCCTAGGCTCGACCTGACTAGGACTGTGGTTTTTGGGTTAGTATTCAAGCATGGGCTTTTTTGTCGTTTCTAAATTGGATTACCCAAAAAATAATTAAACAAGGAGAATTTGAAGGTTAGAGATTACTTAATCTAACTATTTAAGTTGTGCATTTGTTTCATCTTTGATCACCTACAGTTGACCAGCTTTACTAATAGTTTGTGTTATATTAATTGATCGGAGAGATGAAACTTTTGTTGTCTGTTTGTTGATATATTCTTGGTAATAAAGTGGATGATAAATGGGTGCGAGGGTTCAAACTTTACACTAAATTCATCGAAAAATTGATTCATCAAAAACATACTATAAATATAAATACCAAAGAAGACATCTTATTTAATCCCCTAAAACCAATTTAGTCTAATTTCCAAAAAGAATGGCAAGATTAATTTCACTAACTTGTTTTCGGAAACTAAAATAAGAAACGAAAAGCTCCTGGTCGATAATCAATAGTCTGTTACCGGAAGGGATTCATGGTCGTCACTTATAAAGATATTGTCGTATATAAGGGCTGCAATGGCGGCCCCCAAAAACGGACCAACCCAATAGATCCAGTGATGCTTCCATGTCCCGCTCACCACGGCCGGACCAAAGCAAACCGCCGGGTTCATTGACGCACCATCATACGCACCACCAACAAAGATGTTGGCACCCACTATGAACCCGATGGCAACAGGTGCAACAATTCCGACATTGCCCTTCTTGGGATCCACTGCGGTCGCGTACACTGTGTAGACTAGGCCGAAAGTCATCACGATCTCCAATACTAGTGCATTTCCAACCGTTACATCCGATGATAGGCCAAACGCCGGCGTTTCCTACAATAAGTAATAAATATCAACAATCAAAATAATATATCTTTTAGAACCCCATTTTCAGACACCATCTAATTCTTACCGTTCCGCCTGTGACGTATTGGAGAAGCAAGCAAGCCACAACGGACCCAAGTAATTGGCCGATCCAATACACAACGGCACACAAGAACGAGATATTTCCACCAATGAACGATGCAAGCGTGACGGCCGGATTTACGTGACCACCAGAAATGTTTGCGCTGATTGAAACAGCGACAAACAACGCAAATGCATGGGCTAGTGCAGCAGACACTAGCCCTGATGGCGTATTTGGTGCGTCATACGTCAGCTTACCTAATCACAAGAAAAAACAAAATAAAAGTTAAACAGAATCATAAAAACTCTAAAACTTAAAAGCACATTGAATTATTTTTCGATATAAAAAGTAGAACGAGATGTGATTATACATACCGTAAGCCATGCCGGATCCTTCGCCGGCAAATACGAAAATGAGGGTCGAGATGAACTCCGCTATACCAGCTTTGAGCGTATTGGGGTCGGTGGCCTCCCCCGGAGTTCCGATGGTAATTCTGTAAAGTGGCATGATTTTGGGAGGACAAAGTTGTCTAGAAAATTAATCAGTGGTGGGTTGGCTGAGGGAGTTGGGGAGTATGTAGAGTATGTGTTTTATATAAATACTAGAAATAACGGCCCAGGAACCGGTATTACCGGTTGCCGGTAAAGTGGCTTGCTTTTCTTTCATCCAATGGTGTCGGATTGTCCAGTTAAAAACCGGCTCAAGGTGTTGACACGTGTATGGTGGGTATTAGTTCAGGTGGTGATGTTGTAATTTTAGTTTTTCAATTACAGATTTTAGAGTAAACTAGTCCTTGTGGTTTAGCAAAACTTTGAAAGTGGGAATTGTATTTTTATAACTCAATAAAACATTCTTGTGGTTATATTTTATTTTAAAAGTGGTATGTGACCACTAACTTTGTTAAACAATAACACTTAAGAAAAGGGTAGCTAAGTCTTTTAAATATTCACTTTGTCTTTTCTTTTACGTTTTTCTTTTACCTATTAAAAGATATTATATATATAACACCCAGATGCATACATAGGAAATAAAATAGTCCTTTTCACCGGTGTCCCCCCTATCATGTTGGTAATTGTTTCCATTGAAGAACAAGAAAATTGAACATCTCCATTTTCGAACGAGGTCCGATCTACATTCTTTTTTTGTTTATTTTCTCACAAAACAAATTAACGTGTTCCAAAGACCTTCATCGTCTTACATCTAGATCAACAAGATGATGATGATGGTGGTGGTGGTGGAGATGAAAACATAAGAGAAATTCATGCTCTAACCTCGGACGTCCCCACTTCCGGTGCCGCCACCTCCTGCCTGCCTACAACCACCACGATGACGCCTAGGAAATCATCAGTCACCATCGATGACCAATCTTCCTCCCTCTCACTCGCCAGCACTGAAGAAACGGAAACTTCACCACCATGAGTCGGGTCGGAGAGTTTAACGCCCTCGTGCTGGCGGGAACCGGGATACACATAAACATAAGCGAAAACAGCACTTTCAGAGCAAAATAATAACCACAAGGATGGTTTTTAGAGTTACTAAAGTTTAGGTCCCACTTTCAAAGTTTTCAGTAAACCACAGGGACCAAAATTAGAGTTTACTCCAGATTTTAAAATGTTATTAACTAATTAAAATAGCTATTGTATCAAACATATTTTAGGTGGTCTATTGTCGGAAGAAATTTGATTAAAATGAAATCCATCTTCCAAAATCTTTGCTTAAGGCTTTGAAAGACAAATTATCTATGTTAATGATAATTTGGATTCGATCTCTAAAAGTCTAAGACAAATTATCTATGTTAATGATATCTAACTTTATTTATAATTTTTGCTTTGTTGTTATTTAATTATTTGTAGTTTGACCAAGGAGTCGTTTACTAATATCATGTACCTTATAAATTGAACATGACTAGGACCAAAAAACTTACCCCGATAAGAGACAAGACAAGGAGCCAATAACTGAGACTCTTACCCGATAAGTGTGGGAAATAACTCTTACCCGTTAAGCGCTTACCAAGCTTTAAATGCTTATCAACAATTTGTTTTCATGGTAAAGGATGTTATACGATAAGGTAATTGAATGTAATCTCTTGCCGATAATCACTTACCCGATAAAAATTTCACTAAAGGTGTCATGTTAACCTAACCAAAGCATAAATAACTTGCTTTAGTACTAAATCTAAAATTTAAACAAACCATAAATCTAAAATTTGAATAAAACAACAAATAAATGATTTTTTAAATGTAATTAAAAACAATATTGCCTTTTTTTTCATGTTTCCAAATATTTATCCCGGACGTTTTCTAATTGGCTACCATCATTATTTTCAGTCAATCTTGTTAACATATGATGCCAAGCTATTAAGTTATATAAACAAAAAACTTTCCAAAAGTAATCCCATTCATCCAATAGTTAAAAGCAAAAAGGGCAAATGCTAAACAAATTTCAATGAATTCTTCCAAGTCTCTATATATACAATAAATACCTTGCTTTCTCCTTTTTAGCCCTCATTGCACACAACTAAAAGGCATATACAAATCTACAAAATGTCACCAAAAATAACAAACACAAACCAAAAAGAAAGAGAGAAAAAATAGTTCTACAAATCAACAAAACAATATGTCATGAAGGCTTTACATTCACTGCTTTGCCTCCAAAAGAATATGCACCACCAATCTACAAACCTACTTCTCACCTCATAACAAATAACCCACCACACGAGCCGGTCTCGAATCAGCCCTCGAAGTCGTGGAATTGGTCGTCACAATTTTACTAAATAAGCCTATGTTGACGTATACCCTTTCCAAAGTGCGGTTGCATTAACCGAACGTACAAACCGTTTTTCGACATTAACGAATCATGGGCGCCTTCTTCCACAATCCGACCTCCGTTAAGAACAACGATGTTGTCAACATGTCTCATCATGGCAGCTCTATGGGCTATAAGAATGGTGGTTTTGTTTCCCATGATAAGTGTATCGAGTGCCTCTTGAACCACCCGGCTCGATTCCGACTCGATCGACGAGCTCGCCTCGTCCAACAACAAGATGGGTGCGTTCTTTAGGACGACTCTAGCAATTGCAATCCGTTGCTTCTGGCCCGGGGTTAGGTCCACACCCCTCATTCCAACGTGGGTGTCGTACCCGTGCGGCAAGTTGCTGATGAAATGGTGAGCGTTTGCTATTCTCGCAGCCTCTTTGATCTCCGTTTCGCTTGCATTGTGGCGTGCATAAATGATGTTTTCCCGTATGGTTGTCGAAAAGATGATGGGTTCTTGTTGAACAACGCCCATGTGATTCCGTAACCATCTCAGATTGAATTGCTTTAAATCACGACCATCTAGAATCACCTGGCCAGCAACCGGATCGTAAAACCGCTCTATCAAAGAGATTATCGTGCTTTTCCCGGATCCTGAAACACCCACGATAGCAACCGTCTGACCACCGTTGACTTTGAGACTGAAATTGCTTAGTACCAGAATCTCTGGACGGGTTGGGTAAGAGAAATCGACATGTTTCAACTCGATACTTCCGTAAACATTTGGAGGCTTTAAAGCGGTGACATCATCTGGATCGATCTTGGGTACTCGGTCTATTATCTCGAATACGGATATGAGAGACTTCCGTCTTTTGAGAATATATGGAGCCAGGCCGAAAGGCTCCACTAGAGCAAAAGTAGCAAATGAAAAGACCATGTACTCCTTCATAGCGGTAGAGAGATCCACATGTCCGTTTTTAATAGAGAGTGCAGTGTACCAAAGAAGAAGGGCGTTGCAGCCAAAAAGAAGGAATTGTGATAAGCCGAATAAAAAGCCGATACCCACGCCATGCAAGAAGCTCTTAGTGAATATCGTGCGTAACTGCAATCTGTAAAGCTCCATTACTTTGTTACCAGCACAGAACGACACAACAGTGTAGATATTTCTAACAGCATCCTCAAGGACCAACGATGCTTTCCTGTGCATCTCCTGTATGCCCTTCGAGAATCCAGCTAGCCATAATTTCTGCAGGATTTTTAAAGATGGTTCTCAAATATGAGAAAAATGGATCATGGTACCAGTAACAATCACCATATTTCCAAGGAAAACTAATCTCACAAATCTGAAAATATCTTTATTCAAATAGGTAGTAACTATTTAAAGTCAATGTGGTCTTTGAAAGTTAAAACATAATTCTCCGTAGCAGAAATTCTTATTATAAAAACAAAATTCATGTATTCATGCACTTAATAATAACAATAGCAATAGAGATCGATGATTCAATGCTCTCTGAAAAACTACCAAATGACATAAATTCCAAGGCTGCTAACACTTTCAAAGAAACCTGAAGCTCTGTCTCAAAGTAGAAACCCAATTTTTCCTAGATTCAGTGAATCATGGTTAAAACACTTTGCAGCAATAAAAGGAAGCCGTTAATATAACTTACTCCCATTAAAGCTGCAAGACTTTTATGTCCCATAATAACTGCAACACTTTTTTGGGATTTTTAGGTATATAACCTCAAATGAGATTTTAATCAAATCCATGACCTTCTCATGTGTAAAGCCATTTTTCTTTAATATGCCAGGAGGTCATGGACTAAATTAAAAACCCATTTAAGGTCATAGCCCTAAATGACCCCAAATTATTGGGATATCCATAATCACAACAGCATTGCTTATCTGGAAATCTTTCAGCTCAGAATGACCTATTCACTTACACTACATTAGCACAGAAAGCTTTTTATACATGTGGATATAAGATTTGCTATTCATTCGGAATTTAGAGGTTTAGAATATTAGAACAAATCCCATCCAGCTTTTTACTTTGATCTAATATAAATTAATCATAGTACTACTTTTTATTTTTTAATGCAAGGGTATTTTGGGTACTTTCCCTGTACTACTAGTTGTCAGTATTGCTCTCTTTGTTTTCCTTGTTCGTTTAACCTATTCACTAGCATATGTCCCTAGTGCATTTTCTGTTGCCTATACTCTGTTGCTTTTTTGCACACTCTCACATGTAGTTTGTTTGCTTGTTTCTTTAATTTTTGTTTTGCAAGCCGAAGGTCTTCAGAGAAACAGCCTCTCTACCCAAATCTGCATGAGATTTAAACGGTACTTTGATTTGGTATGGTATGATATTTTGGGTACTTGGCTAGTGGTAGAACACGGTTCTTAATCTGCTCAAAATTATTGAAAATAGAATGCAAACTTGTTATAGACTTATAGTCAGTTGCAAAAAAGAATATATGAAGAATTTGTTGTCTGATGTGTGCAGAAGAGATATATACCTGAGCAATGGCAGAAAGAGTAAGAACCGGCAACGTGGCCAAAGCCACTAGAGCCAAACGCCACTGTAGAAGCATCCCTATCAATAGTGCCACGAGAATGGCTGTACTATCTTGTATGAATATAGAAAGTCGGTTGCTGAAAGCAGCTCTCACAAATGTTGCATCATTTGCTAATCGCATGGACAAGGTATCAGCACTGTTCTCTTCTTCATCAAACCATCCAACTTCATTGCGGAGTATTGCTGTTAAAAAAAACAAATGTAGTGATAGACATCATTAGCATTATAAAGCAAGAAGAGCAAATACTTGCTAGAAAAGGAGGTACTAACCAGAAAACATCATTCTCCTAACTCGTTCGGTCATTTTTTCCCCCATTATACCAAAGTAAAAGTGCTGCAAAAAATTTGCTACTACAGTCACAACACCCATACAGGCAATGATTAAGCACCATTTATCTACTTCATGCCGCATATGTCTGTGAGATTCTTTTCTGTAATACTCCGTCACAATCAATGCAATCACATAAGCAAGAAGAGGATTGAAAGAGCCAAAGATTGCAGCACCAGTGCTTCCCAGAACAGCATAAAGCCATTCAGCAAAGCTCAGCTCTACGAGCCTCCACATTGGTGGTTCTTTTCGATGTTGCTTTTCCTTTACCGCTTTGACTTTAACTGGATCGTCACCAAACTGAGAGTTAGGTCGACTAAAAGTTTGTGAATGTGACCGCTCATTATTGGGATCAGATGTCAACAGTGGTGAAACAGGTGATTCGGGATCAGAGCCATGGGATGTTTGACGTCGAATAGAATGGACGTCGATCTTTGGTAACTCTGGCAGTCTCCTCTCGAAACTATCTTGCCTTCTTATCGACGGTTCTTTGTCTGTTCCATCCAAATGCGAACCATTTTCAACCATTTTCTCTGGTGGGCTTGGATTTCTTGGAGATTCATGCGAGTTGTAAGCAGAATCTGGAGATCTTGCTGCGTGTAGATTAGAAGCTCGCTGAAGTGATGGTGATTTGGCAAATTTGGGAGATGATGGTTCTTGGTAGCTGTGACTTGCCGAAGAATCTTTTTCAATTTGGAAAGTTGCAGTTTCATTGTAGGTTCTCACAGGCATCCTAAAAGGATACAAAACAATCCCGTTAAATATTTATAAACTACTCATCAGGATGAAAATTTAAAAATAACACCAGCCAATTTTTTCGCATATCGTCATACCTTCTTGGGAGTTTAGCTGCTTCTTCACATCTTAGAAGTTCTGCATAATGGCCATCTGACGCTATCAGTTCATCATGTGTCCCAATCTCCATTAGGTGGCCTTCCTCCATCACAGCTATGAAATCAGCATTCCTTATTAAAGAAAGCCGTCGAGCAATTATGATGGTAGAACGACCTAACATCAAGAGATCCAGAGCCTCCTGAACAGATCTTTCAGCTTCAAAGTCCAGTCCACCAGTGACCTCGTCAAGAAGAAGGATAGATGGATTGGAAAGCACTGCCCTAGCAACGGAAAGTCTTATTTTCTGTTCTTCTGTCAAAGATAAACCAGCCCTGCCTACCTGAGGTAACACTTTATTCATTAGGGATTAATCCAAGGATTAGAAAGTAATTTACTCTTTTGATTTCTACCTGTGTATCATATCCTTTCTCAAGGGAACTGATAAATGTATGTGCATGGGCAGTTTTAGCAGCATCTTCGATTTGAAGTGGAGTAGCATCTCTGCCATAGGCAATATTGTCCCTGATACTCAAGCTTAGCAAGGCAGGTTCTTGAGTGACCAAGCCAATTTGGCTCCTTAGCCATTCTAATTTCAGGTTTTTTATGTTCTCTCCATCCAAAAGAACTTCCCCTGAGAAACAATAAATAAAAGAGCATATCAGTAGAATTAAGGCAGGTAATTGGTAGGGAACAGATCAAATGAGAACCATAAATAATCTGAGAACCATGAGAACCAGTATATGCATAGAGGCATATACACTACATGAATTTTAGTGAGTATATTCATCAATGCAGCCATGAATAGTTGCATACATGGTAGATATACATTGATGAATTGGTTACATTAATGTTTATGGTTCCCATTTGAACCTTAACCCAACATTGGTACTCCAAAATGAATAAGATCACTATCGATTCAAGAGGTATCTATAGGAAAAAAAATAATGTGAAGATAGAAGGTAGTTGAATACCTAATGTCGGATCGTAGAACCGTTCCATAAGTGGTATAATGCTACTTTTACCAGAGCCATTTCTTCCCACAAGTGCCACAGTTTTCTTGGCAGGAACAGTCAGGTAAAATCCACTTAAAATAGGGATTTCAGGACGAGACAAATAACTGAAATACACATTTCGAAACTCGATGTTCCCATGTACAGAATCAGGAACGCTTCCAGCATGATCCTCAGTGGAGGATGAACGGCTAATCATCTCATAAAGTCTATATGCAGCAATCCTCCCTTGCTCAAATGAATAGAAGTTGGTTGCTGCTTGATTCAACCCACTATCAAAAGCAATGGCATTTGACAACTATCAGTACAAAAGCATCATGTATGGATGGATTACAAGACTAGTGAAAACAAGATGCTTACAGGCCACTTAAGATTACAGCAAACAATGCGGTTACGATTTCTCCACCATGAGCTTTTCCATGTGTAACTAAGAATCTTCCAACATAAAGTTGCAAGGCACAAGAGCATATTGCAAGCCCATATGTGAACCCAAGCCCAAGTCCTTGCACAAGACTTATCAATATACCATATCTCAATGTAGCTTGTAGTGCGGCTGCATAAGTATATTTTGCTAATGTTTCATTTGTGTAAGCATATAAGGTTCTAATGTATAAAATTGCCTGCAAAATGAAAAAGAATACTTGGCATTAAGTAACCAAGAAATAAATAACCAAACAACCACGCCCAAACCACTTTATTCAACTAAAAGCCGACAAACTAATAAAAAGTTCCCTGTGCGTATTATATTAATGACCAAAAAGACCAAAAAAAAATTGGCCACGTTCTGTTGAAAAAAATAGCCAAACAACACATGATACCATCAGAATTCAAGCATAGCACAAGATTATTAATTTACCATAGACTGATAGGCATAATGCAAGTACTTGCGCGAAGGTACTAAAACACAGAAAATTCATGAAACAGAATAAGAGGGGGGGGGGGGAGGTAAAAACGAAGAGCCAGCTATTTATACTTCGTCTCCATAAGATAAACTTGTCTATACACAGTAAAACTTTCAGATACACATGCTTAGCTTCTGAACATGTTAATAGGGTCTTTGGCCCTGTGAGTACATACTTCCACCATTGATGCAACCCTTTAAGTGCTATTACTCAAAGATTCTCCATGAATAATTTAAAAACTCAAAATCTTCCTTAACAGAAGAGGTTTAATAAGAAATGGCACCCAGCCGTCATAAGAAGCGCCGTAAGTGCCAATAATGCCGCACCAAAACAAATAGGAAGTTATTAACACAAAGGAATCTAAAATGCTGAGGTGTAAAATACTGTAGTTTAGGATCACATTTGGCAAAAATAAGACAAGAGGTAATGAACCAAAATAAATACAGTGGTCTGAACATAGTGCTACTAATATTATGGGTTCATTTAACCCAGGGCAGGAAAAGAAACTGGGAAAAATGAAATAACCTGTTCAGCAACACTAGCTGCTTCAGCATATGCATCTTGAATACTCTCAGCAAGCCTGTGGAGAAATATATTTGATATTCCTCCTGCAGCAACAATAAACGGACCAGTGGCTAAAGTTATGATGGCAATCGGCCAGCAGTTGATGAATGCAATTGTAAGGCCACTGAAGAATGTAGCCATGTTATGGATATAATTACCAACCTGCATCAATAAAATTGATAGATATAACATAGTGCTACATACTAATTCCAATAAGCAAATTCTAGAAAGAGATGCTTGCCGGATCTGAACTTACTTTTTCACTGAGAGCAGATTGGATAAGCAACACATCACTCAATACTTGACTTACAATGTCTCCATTGTTCCCATAGGTGTCAAAGAAACTCATATCTTGATTTAGAAGTACTTGGACATATCTTGACCTGATAACAGCAGTCTGCCTTTCTCCAGTAAGAATCCAACATGAAACCTCTGAAACGAAAAGCGACTTAGAAATGATGGCTGACAAGAAGCGGTGCACAATGAAATATAAATGAGACTAAATTTGGATATGTACCTATCCAACCAGCAGCAAATACACCACCAGCAATATAGACAAGGGTCAGAGCAAGCTGCAGAAATCATAAAACACGATCCTTTGGTATAAGCTTTCAACCGTCTAATAAATTAACAATGCTTCAGATAAAGCATCATGTCATTTAAAATGAATCAATAAACAAGCAATGATGGTTCAAAAAACTATTCTGTCAGATAAACTACATAACCAGGTCATGGCTTAACCACATCTAGACTTGAAATGGAGCATGATTTTCCTTTCTATAGGCATAAGTGCAACTTTATTTGTTCCGATTTAAGTTGTGCAATATTACAGTGTGATAACAGAATTAGATACTTGGATAGATTTAGAACTTAGAAGAAAGTGTACGGTGGTGTAACCGTGTAAGTTAGGCTATTATTGGGATTTGGGAGTTTGGGACGGTCTGACTAGCAGAAAGAGATACAAGAACCCAAACTGGAAAGAAGTCAAACTCAAACATATTACAGTCATGATCAACTATAGAATATTAATCACTAGACCCTCTAAACAAGCGATACCCCTTCATCAAATACAAGACTAACAGTAAGTTCTATAAAAAGATGAGTGAACATAAGAAACCTTAGTGAGTAGTATGAATTAATAAGTGTGTATTACCATCAATTAGACATCAATAGCAACATTAAAAGAAAAATAAGATTCATTGAAGACAGACCTTGTAACGTAACAAGTGAAAACAAAGGTGAATAGTTGCTAACAGTTCTAAGAGCAAAACGTTTTCTTAGGAAGTATACTGGACCTGAAAATTGGTAGCATGGTGATTTGATTGATGAGGTTCACATGTCAGAGATCATTAGGTCAACACAAGCTACCATCTCAATGGATTATGCAACACTAGCTACTTCCTACCTCCATCCGAAAATAAACAAGCGATCAACTTTTTAGTTTATTATAAGAATACACCCCATTAATGGTCCTTAAAAACTGACCGTAGAAAACTGATAACAGTTCTAGGTTCTGTTTTGATCAATACGTTGTAATCATAACCAAATAAACAAGTTTTAATTAAAGCATTTATTTCATCAAATCTCACACAAATCATTTTTTTCTATAAAATATATCAGAACAGAATCTTCTTAGACAATCCATGACTAAACAAGTATCGATTCTTATAAATGAAATGATACGTATCCAAATTGAGATTCAGGCAATGAATACTTTTGATGAATAACGTTAATACTCTTTTCTTGGTCACCTCCGCCTATGACTTCTTTTCTTTCTTGACCCATCTTGCCTAGCTGGCCCTATCTTTGAGGTTTTCCATAACAAAACATCACAAAATTATCTAGATTTTTTATTATTATCCGGCAAGATTTTCGGCTTAGCTTAGGTATGAAGACATGTGTTGTATAATTAATATTTGAATGACTCTAGGACCTAAACCACATAATGGTGTTAGTAAAAATCATCAGCCACCTATGGGGCCTAAGAGGACTCGAATAGGGTAATCAAAAGGTGATTTATTAGGCCAGAAAGAAAAAATGCCAATGTGTGCCAAAAGCCCTATGCATGCTTCTGAACTTCTCATCAAGCCATATATTGAATATAATAAATTCTCATATGAGCATTTCATGTCAAATGCTCATAAACTGGCCCACATATAGAAGTTCTCTCTCAGCCACGTATCACGAAGATCTAGCATACATCTTTCAGATGTTCCATTGTTCCCTCTCTCTCCCTTGCAAATCCGGATCTAAACAAGAGTTATCAAAGTTGTCAGAACTGTATGATTCACAACTCTGATCTTACGAACATCAAAACTTATGAAGTAAATGATTGAGAAACTCATAAGCAAATCCTATTGCATCATCGATCTGCTGATTTGTCCTTGCATAGTCTAATCCGTCAGTGTAAATATTTAATACACTTACCCCATGATTTCTAACCTTATTTATGCTGTTTCTCGGGAATACTTGGGTTAGAATTTTTCTAATCTAAAACTTATTAGCAGCCACATTAACAGAAACATACTTTTTGCTGCTATCTGTTAAAGTTGTAATCAAGGTTCTAAATGATGTTGAGGTGTTGCATACTTGCATAGCGGCGAGATCAAACCTCAAGCCTTCNAGGGGAAAGTTCAAATGTGAACTCAATTTTGGTTGTGAACATAAGGACGAATCTCAGCCACTCATCCGGTCAATAAAGGCGGGTTTGACCGGTTATGGTGGANATCCTCCATGATCGCGTCCACCGTAACCGAAGATGTGTGGTTGAGATTCGTCCTCACGTTCACAACCAAAATTGAGTTCACATTTGAACCTGGCCCTATACTTGTGTGTGTTAGAGGTTTTGAAAAATACCTTATAACAACATAAATTCATATATAGTTATAAAACTAAAAAAGAAAGAAGAACAATTTATATCAAATATATCAAGCTTATAAGAAAATGAAATTAAGAATGCAAAATCAGTATTAAATCTCTTGAGTTGGTCACTACTTTCTCCAATCTTCAAGGAATCTGCGTACCGGAATGGGAGTAAAGGGTTACCTATTAAGAGTTTTAGTTTTTAAGTTTCATTTTTATGTTCTTAGGTCTTGTACATAATTAATATTTTATCCCCCAAGTTAGACATTAGAAAAAAAAAGTATAAAATAAAAGACATCTTACATAATAACACACGATAACATACCATAGTGAGTTAGCAGCGCTACAACACAAACCAAGCGTTAGAGTGGAGCCACAAGGGTTAACTTGGAGGCGAATCCAAGCCTTGGCGCCATAACGAGTTATTTAGAACCATGGTTGTAATGAGTGACTAAGAGGATAAGACCAAGCTCTCATGAGTCATGATTAATCTGTGTAAACAGATAAACATTCACTTGTTCAGTGACTTCAGTCTCGGTAACAAGATGCTTGCATGATAATTTCCATGACCGGCAACAAGCTAAATGTTAATAGACCATATAACAGCAAGCTAGGGTTACTCTTCGTCCCAAAAAAAAGTTTATCCTTCTTACTTATTCAGGTAAAGCACTTCATCTCTATCTAATCTATTCAATAGATTTGACAATTCCAGGCATCCTTAATGCTTAATCTAATAAATTGAGGACATATTAGTTCTCATTTTCCTTTGTTTCATACAAATACGAAATATGTAACAGTTGTCTATGAACCAAAATGCAACTATGGCCAGAGACAGGCCTAGATTTTTTTTAGGTGGTGGCACCATTTGATTATAAAAAAACGAATATATGTACCTTTTTCATAAAATCATTATCGGCCTGTTGATTAGTTCATTGTTTTTCATGTGAGGTCCTCTGATCAAGTCTTATATTGCAAATTTGTTTCAGTAACATAATAAAACTGAAATTAAATGTTAACAACTAAAAAAATGACACCAACGGGGTTCAAACTCGGGTTTAATATCACAGAACACACATAAAAGTACCCATGTTTCAACAAGATGAAGGAACTTATCATGTGCACCTTGGTACATTTTTCACATTGAAGAGCACAAAGAACAATGTGATGATAATAGCTACTTAAACTTCCTCCCACCATTACCAAGTAGTTGGAATATGTCAGCCTCAATTGATATAATGCTATAACTTCATTTCTTCGCTTTGATAGTCATAGACACAAAAGATAACTGTGCAACGCTTCGTTGACTACAAGCTCAAAGCACAAGAGAGAAACCCAGAGATGCATGTCTTATGTTGATTCATTATAACCTATTAAAGATCATAATACCAATCATGATCTCATCTGATTTCCATAATTATCCATGTTTTAGCTAATTCCCACAAAGCAAATTTCCAAGTAATAAAATTTCCAGTGGATGCTAGAACTTCGAAACCCAATATATCATGCCCCATTGCAGGGGCGGCCCTGGGCCTAGGCCAAGAGGGCGACGGCCCAGGGCATCATCAAGTTGCGCCCAAATACCCGTTAGTAGGTTCATTTTTAGACTTTTTTGTGCCAATTTTTTACCGTTATGTCCCCCCCCCAATTGTATCCTTTTTCTTTTAATTAAGATCCGACGTATGGGTTTTGGGTTATGTCCCCCGTTGTTTATTGTTTTTTTGTTTGCATAATAAAAGGGCATTTTTTTGGCATTTCGCCATGGGCATCCGAAATCTCAGGACCGTCCCTGTTAAGGGGCTCCATTTCAAGTTCATGACCGGTCCATTCGAAAGGGCCTAACAGACTTTTGAACCTTAAAAATGTTGTTTAAGCATTTTTTTTGTGGATATTTTGGTGTTCTTTTAACCGCTTTTGGCATTTTTTTCGTTGGCCCATTACGTTTGGCTCAGGACATGTTTTCAAGCCCACTATGTTTTGGTCTTCCCTTTTATATCTTGTTTGTGTAATAAGGATATTCAGAGCTTGAATTAAGAAATTTTGATTTTTCCTTCCAAAATTTGTTTTCTTGTGATTTCAAATTGGAAGGCTAGGTTTGGTATTCGTCAAATCAATGAATCTTAGAAGAGATTATCCATAGGTATTAAAGAATCAACATGACATGTTTAATTTTACCTCTATATCACAAACATATACACATACATGCATAGGGAAAGGTTCAAATAAGAAGTGCTAAAAAAATGAGAAGTAGAGAAGTGATCTCAACCATTTATTCGGTCAATAAATGTGGCTTTGACCGGTTATGATGGACACAATCACGGAGGATTGACGCGATTCATGGGAGGGTAGAGATTATTAAAGGGGGGGCCACGGTCAA
>LUCG01040012.1:0-10207 GCA_001633085.1 Carthamus tinctorius | reverse complement strand
TCTATCAGCAAGCTGGTCACTGGACTACCTGATCATCGCTTCACAAAGGTATCTCTTTGTTCAACGTGTGAAAAGGGAAAACAGACCAGGGCTAGTTTCAAGTGCAAGCAAGTCTCTTCAATAAGCTCTCCTCTCTAACTGATTCACATGGATCTCTTTGGACCTGTTAATGTCCAATCTATCGCTGGAAAGAAGTATACACTTGTCATTGTTGATGAGTACTCCAGATATACTTGGGTCTTCTTTCTCAGATCCAAAAGTGATGCCCGTGATGAAATCATACTCTTTATCTGGAAGATGGAAAAGCTTAACAATCTCGTTGTTCGATCCATTAGAAGTGACCATGGCACTGAATTCTAAAACAGTACCCTGGAAACTTTCTTTGAAGAANGAAGCAGCTTGATCTATGCTCAGTGAAGCCAATCTGGCTACACAATTTTGGGCTGAAGCTGTAAACACAGCGTGCTACACCCAGAATAGATCCCTTATTGTCAAGTGCTTCAAGAAGAAGACTTATGAACTCTTCAGAGATCGAAAGCCTTCCATTCAACATCTCCATATCTTTGGTTGCAACTGCTTTATCTGGAACAACAAATATACTCTTAGAAAATTTGATTCCAAATCTGATGATGGTATTTTTCTTGGATATTCTTCTATCTCTAGAGCCTACCGTGTGTTCAACAAAAGAAGACAATCCATTGAAGAAACCATTCATGTCAGATTTGATGACTGGTCCTTCATTTTCTCATAATCATAATAATGAGGAAATCAATCAGTGGGCTAATTCTTACTTTGAAGTCCCTGATTCTCCTATTGCTGATCCACCAACTTCATCAGAAGTACCTGATAGCTTTGAAGAAACTTCAACTCCTCCATCTGATCCTATTCCTCCTGTGATCAATGCAACTCCCATTTCTCAGATTGCACCATCTGATTCAAGAAATACTGATCAGAACGAAGACTCTCACCCTCAACAACCAGAGTTATCTTCTCAACAAGAACTTATTGGTGATCTTCCAATAAATGAAGCTTCGTCGTCAGCAATTGTACCTCTTCAAGCTGATCCTCAACTCCCTGCTCTTCGCTGGACGAAAAATCATCCTATTGATCAAATTCTTGGCAATCCAAGCTCTGGTGTTAAAACTAGACATCAATATGGAAACATATGCCTATTTGTTGGGTTCATTTCTAATGTTGAACATAAGGAAATAGAAGAAGCCCTTATTGATCCAAATTGGGTCACTGCCATGCAAGAAGAACTCGCTGAGTTCATCAGAACATGGCAATGTTATTCGCAACAAGGCTCGTCTTGTTGCTCAGGGACATCGTCAGGAAGAAGGCATAGATTACGATGAAACTNTTCTAGCCTTTGCTGCTCACAAGAACTTTCAAGTATTTCAGATGGATGTGAAAAGTGCCTTTCTAAATGGAAAGCTATCTGAAGAAGTCTATATCGCTCAACCTCCAGTTTTTTCTGATCCTGGATTCCCTGATCACGTTTACAAGTTATACAAGGCTCTTTATGGGTTGAAACAGGCCCCTTGTGCATGGTATGATACCCTGTCAACCTTTCTCTTATCTAAAGGTTTTGAGCGTGGTAAGATTGATAGTACCTTGTGTCATAAGAAACACAAAGGTCACATCATTTTTGTCCAAATATATGTCAATGAACTTATCTTTGGATCAACCAATCCCAAACTCTGCAAAAAGTTCGAGTCTCTCATGGAATCTGAATATAAAATGTCTATGATGGGTGAACTCACTTACTTTTTAGGTCTTCAGATTAAACAATCTGAAAAGGGTATTTTCATAAATCAAGGGAATTATGTGTCTGATATGCTTAAAACGTTTGATCTTTTATCATGCACACCAATGAAAACACCAATGGCACCTCCTCTTAAGCTAGATAAAGATGCCAATGGTATATCCNACAACTAGCCGACCTGATATCATGTACTCTACTTGCTTATGTGCTAGATATCAATATGATCCCAAGGAGTCCCATCTGATCGCTGTTAAGCGAATCTTCAGATACGTTAAGGGTACTCCCAACCTAGGTCTTTGGTACCCCAAAGACTCTAGTTTCGATCTTACTGCCTATTCAGATAGTGATTTTGCAGGATGCAAACTGGATCGAAAGAGCACCACTGGTGGTTGTCAACTACTAGGTGGTAAGTTGGTAAGCTGGACAAGTAAAAAGCAAAACTCTGTGTCCACTTCAACCGCTGAAGCTGAATATGTAGCCGCTGGAAGCTGTCGTGCTCAAGTCTTATGGATGAGAAATCAGCTCCTCGACTACGATCTAAAGTTATCCAAAATTCCTATCTTCTATGATAACACTTCAGCTATTGCCATTGCCAACAATCCAGTGTTGCACTCCAAAACCAAGCACATTGAGATCAGATATCACTTCATCAGAGATCATGTAATGAATGGTGATGTTGAACTTCATTTTATTCCCACTGATTATCAGCTCGCTGATATTTTCATTAAACCTCTTAATGAGACTCGTTTTAACATTCTCATCAGCGAGCTTGGTATGCTAAACCCTGATAATTAACTTCATCAGGGAGAACACAATTAGTGACTCTAAAATGACTTCATTAAGTGACTCTCTTCAGGAATCACTGATCCATCATTTATGATGATCATCTGACAGGTAGGCCCCTCTAAACCTTCAAACCTTATCACTTCAATATGATAAGAGGACTTTTTATTAAAAAGACATTCTCTGATAAGTGCTCATTTTTGAAAGACAAAATCATTTACCCAAATTAAATGAAAATTCTTTTTGAAAAAAATACAAACGACTCATTTTCGTAATGATGTACTTTTCATTAAATAGCCGTCTGACACACACACATTGTGACGGTTACTATTCACACCACGTTTGACAGAACGTGGCGCGTGGGTGCGAGTGGCGGTACCACTGTCATCATCACGATTTGACATGGGCGCCAAATACCCCGACCTTTCGTATTCCTCTCTTCTGTCTCATCTCTTTGGCACTATAAAATCAACACTTCGTCATTTTCACACTCTTTACGCTTACTAAAACACTCTCGAGCATTCAGAATAGAAAAAGGCATTCTTGCACTCTTAAATCTTCAAGAACTCGTTTTCTTCACTTAAGATCTTCAACTGGTAAGTATCTCATTCTGAGTTTGATTTTTCTTATACAACAAACTCATAATGCACTTCTTTCTCAACATGAAATCACCTCTTTTGATTTCACTTTTCTAAAACCCTAACTAGGTTTTTCACTGAATCTTCTTGAACACGAAACTTAATCTGCTAGGTTTAATGTTCTTAGAAAATGTATGATACTTTTTCATCAATCATTATCTTAAGTTTTTCAAAAACCCAAACTGATTTCTTCATCATTTTTGGTTTTCTAATCTATTCTCGTGTAAAAGGATAACACTATTCTTGAATCTCTTTCATATTCAAGAATGAAGGTTTAAAACAATGATAGGACTCTGATTATCATCCTATATTGTTACTCATAACTTGTGTTTTGTAGAAATGGCATCATCATCATCTCAAATCGTTCCTACATACGTTCTTGAAAGGGATGTAGTGACCTAGAAACCCAACAACTTCCTACCACTCTTCACTCTGAAGGGTGAACATGAAGCTTTTTATGGACCTGCTCGCAACTTCCTACGAGCTTCTCCCATTGGATACGCCTTATCCTTGAACGTTCCTCCAGTCAGGGATCTGCTATTCACCTTTTGGGCAACCGCAAACATTGCCACCGAGACACTAGAATCAGGGAGATCATCTGAGTATGTACACGGATTCTACCCATCCCTTGATAATCCAAAGGTCCTCACAAGCTTCTCCTTCAGGCTCGCCGACTTAAGAGCCATTCTGAAGCTCCCTGCAATTCTAGAAGGATCTTCATCCTATGACCGACTTCCCTCAAATGAAGTCCTGATTGACTTCCTGGAAACTCTGAACTATCAATGGAAGAAGGACAGAGATGGAGTAATCCAAAAGACCCTAGGGACGTTCATCGAAACCGCATGTCGGTAGAGATGAACTATATTTTTGCCCATATCATCCAAGGGATCTCCGGGAAGGTCGGAACTCACGACCAAGGATCTACTGCCTCAGTTCAGATCTTCTACTCGCTGATATATAACAGGAAGATCGATTTTGCCAAAATCATCTTTGAAGACCTATTATCCAAGCTGAAGGTTCGCACCAAATCCTCTAGGACCTCAAAAGCAAAGATCAGAGAGGAAGGTGTCTTGTACCCGCGCTTCTTATCAGCGCTCCTATCCAAGACCCTTGGTAACAGATATCCCCGGGGTGATCTACGCTATTCAACCATCAAGGAGACCATCCTGGCACATCGTGACTTTAAAGGATCTCCTTCTCTTCGCGACATTGTTTCCCGCTCCTTGATCAGCACTCTTGATGAAAACTCAGGTATGTTTTCTTTCAAAAACTCTTCCAAACCTCTTTCTTCTCTTTCTATGGCTATGTCAGTGACTAACCTCTCACTGACTTCCCCAGCTATACCTCCCTCTCCATCGCATAAGCGACTTCACTCCTCAACTTCTCATACTCCTCCCCTGAAGAAACAGAGGAAGACTGGATCAGGTAAACCTCTTACCTCAAATCCTCTTCAAAATCAATCAAAATACTATTTAACTCTACCTTCTACCCTATCAGCTCCTACAGCTGCTGCTCCAAAAGAACATGGGGTTGCTTCTCTCAAGCCCTCTGAGAATCTAAAGAGCACTCCTTTTGATGCTCTTCAAACCTCAGGTAATACTACTATCTTTTCCTTCAAGGTTACTAACTGAGTTTTCTTTTACTTACTTAGTTCCTCCTAGTACAGGTTATTTGCAGGCTGTCGTGTCTCCATCAGGGGTGGACACATCGAAGAATCCACTGGCGGCTCTTCAGGCCAGAGTTGCTGCAGCTACAAAAGCCAAGACTGACTCTCTTCTACTACAGCAACTAGTGGATGCTGCCAACTCAGCCCTGACCAAGCAAAAGGTCGTGGCTGCTAAGTTGTTGGCAGACAAGACTGCAGCTCTCCAAGCCGCTGCCACTGGTAGGGCGGAAAAAGACCAAGCCCTACCTTGGCCGATCTACAGGCCAGGTATGATGTGCTTTAGAAGAGACCGACAGCTGAGACATCGCAAGGCTCAGGGATCCTTCTTCAACTCCCTGGCTTTGACCGCCTCTCCTCTCAGCTGGAGGATACTTCGTCTAAGATCCTTCAACAGATCGCGGACTCCAACACCTCCAACGCCAACGCCATCTCCTCTGCTATCGCCTACTCGAACTTCGGTGGACCTTACACCGATCAGGGATGATGTTCGTTCCCTGATCGCGGCTCAAGAATCGAAGATTGCAGCTCTTACCACCGTCGTCGAGTCCCTCACCAGTGAGGTGAGAAGCTTGAAGTCTCAGGCCCCTGCTCCTTTATTTACTCAATCGGACAGCGACCTCCTGAAGACTTAAGGAGAAACCATCACCACCCTCTTCTCCAAACTCGATGCACTATTTGGGCTCTTAAGCCAGTCGATATTACCTGCTGATGCGGGTACGTCAGCAGCTGAGGGGGAGAGAGTTCCAACTGGCGCTATAGAAGACCCTTCCCATCATGTTCACTTCCCATCTCAAGAAGCTCAACAAGAACAAGAAGATGGTGAAGAAGTTGAACAAAAACAAGAAAATGGTGAAGATGCTGAAGAAGGTGAAGAAGAAGATGATGAAGAGGCATATGATGAAGAGGCATGTCACACTGATGACTGGGTGATACACCCAAGGGATGATGATGATGATTAAAATCCCTCATCCAAGACACCAACATAGTGATCCCCTCCCAAACTTTAATATCAGCTGAGGGTAGATCAACTTAGGGGGAGTAACGTCAAGAGCCTGCTCCAGGAGGACAACCTCCTCAGCAGGTTGTGAACTTATCCTCAGGTACCCCCTCTCCCACTATTAACCCTATCCTACCTTCATCTCCTACCTCTTCTGACCAACTCCCGATATCAACCCTCTCACCCAAAAACAAACCCTCTAAACCATCATCACCTAAACCCAAAGAAACCCCCATCAACCTATCCTCCTCTGAAATCCCATCTTCTGAAACAACTCCCTTATCCTTACCAAAAACCAACACTATCTCTTCACCCAAATCCACCACAATCCCTGAACCTCAAAACCAAATTGTTAAAGACATCCCAAACCTTACATCTCTTAAAATCTTTAGCCCCAACATCATGCCAGGANCTGAGACCCGAAAGGTGGCTGAGCAACTGGTAATAGATGCTCAACCCATCTCAGCCATACCCTCTAATCTTCTACCCACTAAAATACCTCAACCTCAACCTCAACCCAAAACATCCAGAACCATTCTCCCTCTTCTCACTATCAGGGATAGACCATCTACCCCTGAAACCAAAATACCCTCAACCTCTGCCCCTTCTAGTCCCAAGTCAAAGGACAAAGGGAAGGCCCTGATGCCTGAGTATTAGTTTAATGATGATACTCAAACGATTCGAGGATGGCATCAGGGTGGATTCTCTCAGAGCGGAGCAAAAATTCCTTTTCATACCTCCAGCTCTGAAGAGAAATCTTATGTTATCTCTGAAAATGACAGGTTAGAGACTGAGCAGGCTCTTCAAGAGCTGAGAAGAAAAAGAGATGCTGAAAATAAAGAGCTAAGAAGGACGTATCAGATGCTGCTTAAAGAATCTACCGAACCACTCGTTGATCAGCAAAGGGCGCTAGATGACATCAACTGGTGCATCTTCAAACAAGGTTTCTAGAAGAATGAAGGAAAGACTGTATCAGTCACCATCACTGGCGATAGTGGAAAGAAGAAACTGTAACATCCTGGACTTAGAATTTTATTTTTGGTATTAAGGTTTGTAAATTTGGAGAATTTGAGGGTTAAAGTGTTAACCTTGTAAAGTAATTAAAATCTTGGGCTTAAACTATTTATGGAAATTAATTAGGGGCCTAGTGCCTATAGCCCACCTTATATAAAGATTCTGCTGACCTAACATTCCTTTTAGGGTAAATTTATTTGTGTGTTGTGTGTGTATTTGGGAGGATTCAACAGCCATCGTCATCATTCTCTTCATTACCATCATCTTCATTTTGGGGGTAAGTATTCTAATCCATTGAGGTCATCTAGCATAGTTGATTTAGGGAATCTGAATTATGGATTCCATTTTATGATTTAAGCTGCATTTTAGATCGGTTTGGGTGGTTTTGGGGGAAACAGGCTCGATCTCCTCGAGTCTGAGAATAATCCCGAATCGGCCTTTTGGCCGTGTGCAAATCCCGAATCGGCCTTTTGGTCGTGTAAATTCCGAATAGGCCTTTTGGCCGTATGTATTTCCCGAATCGTCCTTTTGGACGTGTATTTCCCGAATCAGACTATTGTAAAGCCGAATCGACCTTTTGTAAAGCCGAATCGGCCTTGTGGCTTGGTTATCCGTATCGGCTTTTAGCCATTTCTCTAATCGGCCTTTTTGGCCCAACTTCCCCATATCGACCTTCTTAATTTCCTCATCGGCCTTTACCATATATTTTTTCTTATCGGCTTTTGGGTTTCGGGGGGGGGATGTTATCCGAATCGGCTTTTAGCTAATTTAGGAATCGGCCTTTGGCCATAACCCTATTCGGCCATTGAAGTTCGGCTTTCAGTTAATATAAGCTGAATCGGTCTTTATGTTTCTCGGGTCGGGTCGGGTAGGACGATTCGTGGATCTATCGGTTCAGGTTTGGGTTATACAGGTAGATCGTTTTTGAAAACTCGGGTTTTGATAGAACCTTCACTTTTGTAGGTGCGCTTAATTCAGCCTAGACTGTTAGTCGAGGACCAACGACAGGTGAGTTCCCTCGTCAAACTTTTCACGAAAACTGGATCGTCTATGAAACGATTACTGAAAATGTTTACTTTGAATTCTGCTTTGAAAACTGCTTGGACGTGTCATATCTGTAAGCATGCTTATGTTATTTGATATTGTTGTGAGTGAGTGGCATTGTGGACCAGTTGCACCAAGGGACGTTACATCCCTTTGGGAGTGTGGTACGGGGCACGAATATGTTTCGTCCCCCCTTAAAGGGCATCGACATGGGGAGGGGGGCTGCCTCAGTGTTGATACTACGATCCGGGGGATCCAACGACACGGGGGTGACGGGTTACTTGGTCCACAATGCACCATTGTTGTATTGTATGTTAATTTTTGGGCCAACAGGCCTTATTTGTTTATAAACTGTTGTATTTGGGGGAATTCACTAGACCTCATGGTCAGACCCTCGTTTTCAAACTCTTAACATTCTCAGGGAAAGTTAGAGGATCGGACAGGGGGAAAGGCAAGGAAAAAGTGCTTGTTTAGAGTAGCAGACTCCTAGCGTAGATAGACAGTTATATTATAGAAATCTCAGCTGTGGGAAGCTCATTACACTGGATATATTACTTGCATGTAAAAGGAAAACCTATGCATTGATTTGCTAATGTTGTATTTCTTTTGTCTGTTTGGATCTGGGGTGTTACAAATTGGTATCAGAGCCTTAGTTTAAGTGAATTAGGTGACCGAACGGGTCTAGTCNTGCTTATGGTTAAGTGGTCAAATGGAAGTATGAGGACTGGCATGTGTTATGAGAACGTGCTTACACCTGGCTAGTGTAGTCACGAGATCATGTATGCATGTAGGTGTTCATACAACCTGTGAACCCACTTTTGTTAGGATAAACTAAGTTTTGTTGTCTTTTCAGTAACTAATGGCTGGACGAAGTTTGCGGAGCAGAGTGATACCTGAGGCTGACAGGGAGCCAGAGGCTCTGCCTGCGCGACCTCAGCCGATCGTGGCAACGAGGGGAAGGACCGGAGGCCGTGGTCGGGGCAGAGGAAGGGCCAGTAGGGCTGCGACGGAGGCTAGAGCTGCTAGAGTTCAACGGCGCCTAAGAGTTAACCGTCAGGTACATAGCAAGGAGATTCATGTCGAGCCTGAACCTTCCCAGCAGGAGAGTTCAGCCAGTCAACCATCTGCTTTTGTTACCCGAGAGGCATTCCAGACGGAGATGGGGAAAATCCAGGACGCTTTGCAAACCCTGCTTGAATAGCAAGAGAAGTCCAAATTGGGAGGTGATCGGGAGGATTCTGGAATGACTAGTCCTCTGGCAACTGTAGTTGGGGGGCACTCCTAGTAGACACCATCTGCGGCTATTCTGCCCAAGGTTCAGGGGTGTAGTTACAAGGAATTCGCTGCCTGCAAACCCCCGACCTATAAGGGAGAGTGCGATCCTGTTCTTGCCATGAGATGGATCGAAGAGATTGAGATGGTGTTCGAGACGTGCCGATGTTCTGAGGAAGACAAAGTAGTATACGCTCGGTTAATGCTGAAGGTCGACACCTTGCACTGGTGGAACATAGAGGCCGGAGGAAAGGGGACTAAGGCTGTCAGATCGGTGACCTGGGAAAGATTTGTGACTAAATTCAAGTCGTAGTTTTGCCCACTTGCGGCTACTAAGAAGTTGGAGGAGGAGTTCCTACAGTTAGACCAGGGGAACTTGACTGTTCAGGAATACACTACCCGTTTTATCAAGAAGGCCAGATTTGTAGAAGTCTACGTGCAACTGAGAGTNCGGGAGTTTGTGATGGGAAAAGACCCGGCTACTTTTCAGGCGGCTATCAACGCGGCTGAGATGATCGAGAGAGAGAGAGGAATNGGGTGAGAAGAGAAAGTGGGACGGACCGCACGTTGATCCGAGAAAGGGGAAGGCTCCAAGATTTGAGCACCGCAGAGATCAGAATTTAGGAGCTAGGCCATGCGGGAAATGCCACCGTGTGGACCGGGGAAATTGCGAGTCAGGACCGATGACATTCTTCCAATGTGGACGGCCGGGTCACATGTTGAGGGATTACCCGAGTAAGAGGTCATGCTTTTAGTGCGGTTCGCCGGATCATATTAGGCCCGATTGTCCTCAGCTGAAGAAGGGCAGGGCCCCCACGGGAGCGGGTCGAGTGACGGAGGGGAAGGAGGAGCGAAAATCAGAACCGGCTCGTTCTAAAGGACAAGCCTTCCAGATGATAGTGGAGGAAGCAGAGAACGCGCCTGACGTGGTGACAGGTACATTCACAGTTAATTCCTTGCGTGCTAAAGTGCTATTTGATACGGGGGCCGATTACTCGTATGCCACCCCCGAGCTGATTAAGCTATTA
>LUCG01040008.1:0-10904 GCA_001633085.1 Carthamus tinctorius | reverse complement strand
CATGCTGATTGAAGCTCGCTTGACAATACAATTCTGGGCTGAAGCTGTTAACACTGCTTGTTAGACTCATAATAGGTCGTTGATCGTCAAACGCTTCAAGAAGACAGCATATGAACTCTTTAGAGGAAGAAAGCCGAACATCGAATATTTTCACATCTTTGGTTGTAACTGCTTTATCAAAAACAACAGAGATGCCCTTGGAAAGTTTGATGCCAAAGCCGATGATGGTATACTCGTTGGATACTCTACTCAATCCAAAGCATACCATGTCTTCAATAAACGAAGACAGACCATCGAAGAGACCATTCATGTCAAATTTGATGAAACTGGTCCCTGCTTTTCTTCATCGTTCCCTGATAATGATGATATAAATCAATGGGCTAAGTCTTACTTTTAGGTCCCTGAAAATGAAGTCCCTAAAATCAACATCAATAACGCTGATCCAATGTCATTTATCCTTGATGGTTTTGAAGATGTCCCTGAAATACCATAGGACTCACCTGTTTTCCAAGCTGTCCCTGTGACTCAAGTTGCTCCTTCAACATCTCAGGAAGATCATGCCTCAACATCAGGTACATCTGAAGTTGCTTCTACTACTTCAGAAGATCCTTTTCAGCTTGACACTATCCCTGAAGTATCATCATCTTCAATCGCTGCTGATCAAGTCCTTGGAGATCATTCCGAGGGTGTAAAGACAAGACATCAGTCAGGTAATCTTTGCCTTTATGTTAATTTCTTGTCTTTATTTGAACCTAAGAAAGTTGAAGAAGCACTCGCTGATCCAAATTGGGTTTCAGCGATGCAAGAAGAACTCGCTGAGTTCGAAAGGAACCTTGTCTGGTTACTTGTTGGCAGGCCATTCAAAAAGACCATCATTGGTCTATAATGGATTTTTTGAAATAAACTAGATGAACATGGCACTGTCATTCGTAACAAGGCTCGACTTGTTGCACAAGGATATAGACAAGAAGAGGGAATAGATTAGGATGAGACTTTTGCCCCTGTTGCTCGTCTCGAAGCAATTAGACTCTTTTTGGCTTATGTGACACATATGAAATTTCAAGTTTTTCAGATGGATGTCAAGAGTGAGTTTCTAAATGGTAAACTCACTGAAAAAGTCTTTGTTGCACAATCTCCAAGCTTCACTGATCCCAAATACCCTAATCATGTTTACAAGTTAAACAAAGGCTCTTTATGGGTTGAAGCAGGCTCCTAGAGTCTGGTATGACACTTTGTCTACTTTCCTTCTTTCTCAAGGCTTTACTCGTGGAACAATAGACAGCACGCTGTTTCACAAGAAACATCACGATCATGTCTTTCTTGCCCAGATATATGTTGATGACATTATCTTTAGGTCCACGAAAGCCAAACTTTGGAAAAAGTTTGAAGCACTTATGAAGGCAGAATACAAAATGTCTATGATGGGTGAACTAACCTATTTTCTAGGTCTTCAAGTTAAGCAATCTGAAAAGGGTATTTTCATCTCACAGGGTAAATATGTTCGCGAAATGCTTCAAAAATTTGAACTAACTACCTGTTCCTCTATGAAAACTCCAATGGCACTCCCTCTGAAACTTGACAAGGATTCCAATGGAAAACCTGTTGATGTTACCACCTACAGAGGGATGATCGGCTCACTGCTGTATCTTACAGCAAGCCGTCCTGATATTAGGTATGCTACCTGTCTCTGTGCACGATATCAAGCTGAACCAAAGGAGTCCCACATGACTGCTGTCAAGCGTATATTCAGATACCTGAAAGGGACTCCCAACCTTGGTCTCTGGTACCCCAGGGACTCTGGTTTTGATCTAACTGCTTTTTCAGACAGTGATTTTGCAGGCTGTAAAATAGATCGAAAGAGCACCACAGGTGGCTGTCATTTACTTGGTGGTAAGTTGGTGAGCTGGACAAGTAAAAAGCAGAACTCTGTGTCCACATCAACCGCTGAAGCAGAATATATCGCTGTTGGTAGCTGTTCNTTGTGCTCAGGTCCTTTGGATGAGAAATCAACTATTGGATTATGGATTTCAGCTATCAAAGATTCCTATTTACTGCGATAACACTTCAACAATCGCCATCGCCAACAATCCAGTCCTTCACTCAAAGAGAAAGCACATTGAGATCAGATATCACTTTATCAGAGATCATGTGATGAACGACGATGTAGAACTTCACTTCATTCCAACTTAATATCAGCTTGCTGATCTTTTCACCAAGCCCCTTGATGAGAAACGATTCAATCAACTCATCAGCGAGCTAGGCATGCTGAACCCTGACGTTTGATCTTCATCAAACTATTACTGATATATGATCTTTATGATCCCTGTAATTTAATTTTCTTCAGTGTACTGTACTCCTTTTAATATATATGAAATGATAATCTTCTCTCTGACTACTTCATTTCGCTGATTTTATGCATTTAATACTTGTCTCTATCGAGAATGTTAGTGATCCTTCAAACCTTAACACATTCATTGTGATAAGAGGACTCTGATAACTTTTGCCTTTTTGATAACCTCTCGTGTTCCAAGGTTTTTGGGCAATCATGGAAATGAAAATATTTTCCTTGAGAAAATGATTCCTCTTCCAAAAGTTATCATTTGGACGTTCTGACACATGAGTGCTATTTAATGCACACAAAGTATGTCAGGCGCGTGAGAGCGCGTAAGGAAAAATTACTGCGCGTGGTAACCAAAGTCATCATTTCCTTTTGAAAATTGCTCCACACTCTATCTCTTCCCCCTTCTCTCTCCTCCACTCTCTTATAAAAAACTTTTCACCCCCATATTTCATTCTTTACGCTCACAAATTCTCTCAAGTATTCAAGAATTCAAGCAAGAACAATTTACCAGATTCTGCTACGAACATCTTTGTTCATCCTCGCAATCTGGTATGTTTATTTTTCTTTCACTCTTTTTCAAAACTTCATGAGGGTTAATGATTTTTGAAAACCTCCTAATGGCTTTCCAAATCAAACCTCCATGGTGGTTACTTCCATACATATGCAAGAACCCCATGTTTCTGGGAAGTTAGTATTGATCGTTTCAACATTTTTTTTAAAAGAACACTCTTTAAAATTTCTAGGGTTTTGATTATTGTTAACAAAACCTTAACGATCTCTACATCACCAAACCCTTCTTTCTAAAATTCTATTCTTTTCATAATGCACTTTCAGATTTCTTTAAATTTGAAAGTATTGCATCTTTCTCATTTTGATTAAATTTGAAAGTCTTGCATCTTTCTCAGTTATTAAACTTGAAAGATAGAACTATTCTTCGTTTTTGTTTCTTTCTATTTCTGCAAGTCATCATTTTTCTTTCTTGTCTACAGATCAATGCCCTCCTCTTCTGATCTACCAATGAGCACCAAAACTGACTCCAGCAACTGGAACGTTGTCACTGAACCAACTGACAATATCACTGAAAAACCCTCTGTTGAAACCATTGTGGTCAAGGATACCACCACTGTTGAACTTCCAGAGAAAGACCCTCTCCTTGATGAAACCGAAGAAGAGGATGAAGATGATGATGCTGATGAAAATGGTGATTCAGACACTGACACCATATCCACTCTACTCTCAATCACCTGGAACTCCAACAACTTCATGGCTCTGATTGACCTTCCAGCAGGAAAGGAGTTCCTTACTGAAGCCAGGGACTTTCCGCTGTCCTGCCCGTTGAAGACAGCCTTGACCATCAACCATGCTCCAATCAGGGAGCTGCTGGGCGCGCTGTGGTACTCAGCAAAGGTTGTTCAGATGAAGAACAACCAAGGGAAGGACGCTGACTACATCACATGTCGCCTTCCCTTGGCACCAACTGGAGAAGGCCCAAGGATCCTCATCTTCAGAGTAGGGGTACTCCGTAAGGTACTTGGACTACCTTCCCGCTCCTCTTACTGCAAGGAGCCCTCAAAGGAATACATCGCTGATTGGCTCGATACCATCCGCATTAGGTGGCCGACTAATGACAATGGGGAAATCGTCCGCAACTCCTCAACGGTCAAGAAGAAGTGGCTGAATCCAGTGTTTGCATACATCTGTACCAGCTTCATCCAATGCCTCACTTCCAAAGTAGGCAGCCTCGATCGGGCATCCTTCAGCACCACCGTAATGGTTTGGGTAGCCATCAACAACCAACCACTGAACTATGCTCAATATATCTTTGATGATATGGTGGCAAGATTCAAACGAAGTTCAAGAGAGAATAACCTCACCTACCCACGTTTCTTCTCGGCTATCATTGCCTCTTTCCTCAAGGAGAAGTACCCCACTTCAAGCAAGTTCTGTCATCCTACAATTGGGATGAAGTCGCTGGATCACGACTCTAGTAACATCACCGTTTAGTTAAGAGATGTTCTGGTCACTGCTACCTCTGCTCCCTCCACTGTCGCTCCTGCTTCTACTGCTCTTGCTCCTCCTACCTCTAAAGGAAAGAAGGTCTCAGTACTTAAGAAAGGAGGGTCGCTGAAGTTCTCTCTTCCCCAAAAGCGACCACCAATCTCCTCTCCTCCCAAGAAGAAGAAACTCAAACTTGGGTCCAAGGACATGGGTCCCAAGTCACTAAAAGAGACACTCTCTGGTAACTATATCTCTATACATTGTTGTTCGCTTCTTTTCTAAATTTTTGTTTTCTAATTTTTTTCTCTCTTTTCACATTATCTCAGGTAGTGGCTCCAAATCCATCCCCCCTGTGGTAACCCCTGCTGCCACTGACTCCTTCCTTCCCACCTCAGGTATATTTCACCTTCTTATACTATCTTTCCTCTCTCACTAATTCTTCTATTATCCCTTGTTGTTAATCACACTATTTCATTCTTCTACAGACGCTGAAGTTCAAGAGATTGCTGATAAAAAGGCATCTCTTGAATGTATGGAGATGTTCAATCAACTCCACGATGAGAAGGTCAGCGAAGTGCTCAAAGCACAGGCTGAATCCAAGGCTGCTTCTGCTTCAGCCTCAGCTAAGGTTAAAACCATGCAAGCTGCTGCCTCCACTTCCCACGAGCTTGGTATGTTTATCTCCATCCTCTCGCTGGGTTTGATAAACGCCAAGATGCAAATCTTGGCTGCTACTTCAGGAGTCATCAGAAACTCCTTCGATGAGCTGTGCACCCAGCTCACCCCTGCTCTCCATTCGTCAATCAAGCAGGGTCCCTCTGACCTTCCATCCATTCGCTCCGAGATAATTAGGCGAGTGGACTCTCAAGACAAAGCAATCAGGGACATACAGGACTAGGTCAAGGACCTTCAGACTTAAGTCACTGCACTTCGTCCTCCTCCTCCAGCTGATCCAAGCTTCACCGCCAACGATCGTAGCCTGCTGGAATCCGTGGCTGCCGCACTCATCACTCAGTCCCGGGTTCAGGCCAACATGGCCTCCCTCCTCCAGCAGTGCCTTTCAGCTTCTGCACAGGGTGCAACATCTGAGGGGGAGAATGTCAACAGCCCGCTGGAGGTTGCTGAAGAAGAAGGGAGGGAACCAGATCCCGCCAAGGATGCTGAAGGACTCCTAGATGATGATGATGACTTCATCATTGATACAGGAGTCGACTTCTCAGGGGGAGAAACGGGTACGTCTTCATTCCCTCTTGATAAAATCTCTATCCCCGAGACAACCCCCCTGACTTCCTCCTCTACTGAAACTGAACCTAAACCTTTCTCACCTCTAAACATAACCCCTATATCAGCCATTCCCTTTCAACAAAAACCAGAAGAAGAACCTCAACTCTATCTAGCCATTATACCTTTCATCTCTACTTCCTCATCTCAAACCCAAATAATCAACCTCTCTTCATCTTCTGAGGAATCTTTTCAGACCTCCTCAGATGAAGATTCTGATAATTCTTCCCCTGCTGACCCTAATACTGAATTGTACAGAATGAGCTTGCTCTCAAGCAGCTCGAAGATGCACAGAATGACTCTCTTACCGCAAGACGACTCGCTGATGAGTTTGTCAGAGAGGATCCAGAGATAAGGGCGGATCCCATCACAGCTCAACAGGCTGCGCTAAATGTATTTGAGAAGATGAAATCTCAGCATGAGCTCAACGATGAAGAAAGAGAAGCCAGATGGCGCATGGATCGAATGAACAAAATAAAGAAGGCTGAAAGGATCATCTCGGTATCTCTAAAGAAGACACGGGCTAAGAAGAATACTCCATCCTTTGTAAGGATTTCTATTCTTAGAGAGTATGATCGAGAAGTCACTCACTCGCTGCGAATCCTTGACAATTATGGATTAAGTGAGTGGCACGAAATCCTTGCGCTGCTGAAAAGATCTCGATCTCAAAGCAGGCACCAGGTGGAAGAACTGCTGAGCAATCTCATTGGTAGAGTGAGACGCTTTAGTTTTAATCAGATCCCTGAGGTTCAACAACAGCTTTCTAGTCCTTCTGGATTAAGACCATCCTCCTCCAGGCCCTCCTCTTCTCATGGTGGTGTATCTGCTCGTTGCTTCATCCCTGTCATCAACCCCAGCTCTGGTGTCCCTTATACCTATGCTGATACTTCAGGTCTTAATCTTCAACTCCCTAGTGGCGTATCCCTCATTGAACGTCAAGTCATCAAAGAACCGGAGTATGGGCTGTGCTTCCTAGATAGATTCAACCAACCCAAGTTCCAACAGTTCAGCGAGTTTCCCATCTCTCCTACAATGCACCTGATCAATGTTCTTGTCTTCGCTACTAATGACAATAGTGATTCCCTTGAGTTCGCTGCAGCTATAAGAGAAGAACTGAAAAAGAGAAGACCCGCTGAAGAGGATATCGACATCATACATATCAAGCCTGAACCTTTTGAATGATGTATTCTCTCTCTGTAAATAATGTACTTTTAGTTATCCCTTGTATTTTTTTTTCTCTTCTGTAACTTGTACCTCACCTTCAGATTGAAATGAAATAAAATTCAATTTTATACATCTTTCTTTGTCATATATAACTGGAAAGGATCACTGTTAACAGTTAAATAAAACTAGTACCTTTCACAAGTTTTGTTTCCTAACTATTACATCTAGACTTAAATTTTTTTAAGTTACTAGATCTAGACAACCTCTCTGTTGTCTTATCATTGATATTTAGGGGCAGATTGTTGATCCAGCTCCTCTATGACTTGATGAAATACCAATGATCCTATCTGAAGTAACTTCCCATATTTAGCAAACTTTAGATGTTTAGAAACTGCAGCGAGTCTGTTCGCTAACAGTTTTACTCCTCAAAAACATCCATTCATAAAGCATCAGCTACAACTTGTCTCCCTGACTCTGTTTAGTAACAGCGAGAACTGATCAATGCTAAGTATTGTCTGAAGACAATTAGTCATGCAACAAAGAACCATCAGCACCATCTATTGATGCAAGCTGATGATAGAGTCATCGATGCTCATGATCTGAAGTTGAAATCAGTGACAGCGAATTGACTAACCAGCATGACATTCTGAAGTATACAAGTCACAGCGACTCCCTGATCCTTTCCCAGGGTCAGCGACTCTAGCTCGTTGATCAGTGACTTGTCCTCTAAGAATTCCACAATTGTCTTCTTGTCCTATATGCACAAAAGGATTTACCTGCCTTTCTGACAATAGTACAAAAGGGGATGTCTCCTTACTGTTCCCTCCGTACTTATCACCCATAAGGCAACTGTTCACTATAGATCATGACCCTACCATGCATGGGCACTACTTTATAGTACAACAGTACAACAAGAACCATNNACCCAAATCCTTTTCCTCTCAATCTTCTAAGTTCTTTCCTTCTACTTCTAAACTTGCTTTGTGCATAAGCAAAGGCTTAGTGTCAAACTTAACGATTGTTTAGACTTTGGCATAGCCTTAGTCTTCTTCAAGAAACAATCTAGTTAATTCTATACAAAGGTTTCCTAGAAACCATAGAATTAATTAAGTAGAAGAAACTGTGTTGATTGTATTCAACCCCCCCCCCTTTCTACAATACAAATCTATCTACATAAGCCTATTGCCCATCCCAAAGGGACCAACAGGTTTTCTACTTTGAGATTTTGCTATAATTGTTGGGACAAGTTTATTTGTTGGATTTCTAGGTTAAATGTTAATTTCACTTTGAATGTTACTTAATTTGGCCAATTATTTGATGTTGTTGTGAATGATTGTTAGTTGGAATCCTAGATACGTAATCGTCTAGTGTTCTTGATAAAGTGACAATTGAACCCTTTTGATCTTGGTAAGGTTTTTGAAACGAGTTCTCGAAATCCCACAATCAAGGTGATGTTTACCCGAGCTTAATACTTGAGTCGTGTTTTCTTAATGCTTTAAGGCTAATTACGCCTAGAATGGCGAGAGCTTGTTCATCGTTTTATTCGTAATTAAGAACTAGTTAAAGAGCTTGTTTTAGCTAGGGTTTATTTAAGAGAAAACCATAGTTGTCAGAGCTCGTTGGCAACTACAAACTACTTAAGCTCATCCTATCTTTTATGTATGTGGATTCAATGATACGTATTTATCATCATAATCAAAAGTTGACTAATGTTGGATTTTTTAGTTCATCGTTTAGTCTAATTCTTATTTTATGCTTAGTTTGATAATCAAATCCATCCCCCCATTCGTATTTATTTTTAATAATTAGTTGTTCGTGTACTTGATTTATCTAGTCTCTATAAATCGAACCGAGTCTCTGTGGATTCGACCCAACTTACCGCCACTACAATCTTGCTTGTAGATAGCTAGTAGTTGGAACTTATTATTTGGTGGACTTGGCATCCGTCAATATCAATATCAATTCTACAAGTGTGCTGATGCAAAAGTTCCATGGGAAGCACTGGAGAAGAATTTCTGGCACAAAGAGCACAAAGAGGAAGCAAAAAGCCATTATGAAGCAGCAGTATGAAAATTTCATGTCTAGAAGGAATGAGACAATGACCCAAACCTTTGATAGGTTCAATAAACTTATTGGAAAGTTGGCTATTGTTGGAGTCACCATTGATCAAGATGATGTTAATAGAAAAATTTTTGAGGTCATTAGGTAATGAATAGACCATGTACACTGTCTCATTCAGACATAATGATAATTAGGAAGACAAAGAACTTGATGATCTCCACAATGATCTTCGAGTCTTTGAAGCAGAAGCTGAGGCAAAGAGAAAGCCTACAGAATATTCTCATAATGCTGCTCTACTCTCATCTGCTAATGAATCCAGTGCAAGTGGAGATATGGGTTCAACTACCTTTATTCCCATCTGCTAATGAATCCAGTGTGTTGATCCAAGCTCTCCTAGGATTGATGAAATAATGATGACCCTGATGCTACTTAGTGTAGATACTTCATTTATAGTCAAACTTGAGGAATTATCATAGAGATAATTTTCTTTGATTATTTTATTATCAAGTACCTGATATAATAGTTAGTATTCTTATAAGGGACTCGTTGAGTGTGTTCAGCAACCCTGAAATAGGATATACACATAAATGAAGTATTGATCTCCAAGACAAAGAAGTCAAGCTATAAAGAATCATCAGCGATGTCGAAGAAGTAGCTGATGATATAGTCAAGGTCGCTCGTGATGTAAGACGGATTTTAGTGATAGCTACCTGACCACAACATGCTGACACTCAACAGGGACTTCGCCTTAGTGACTCGCAGATGTCTCCAAAGACCAGCGACTCTATACCATTGATCAGAGGCGTGTACCTGATGAAAATCATTTGTCTTATTATCTTTAATGCACGTAGAGGTTAAACATGCATTTTCTGACATAGTACAAAAGGGACGTTCTATACACTGTTTCTTCCGTACTTATCAGCCCATAAAGCAACTGTTTGCTTTTTACCCACTATGCTTTCTAACGCATGGGTATATAAAATTAGCAAATAGTACATATGGTCCACTAGATATACAACACGTGTAAAAGTGACCATACCACGCATTTAATGCATGCAGTATAAATAGAGTTGCAAGGATTGTTCTGCAAACACACCCAAGATCTCTATCATGCTGAAACCTCTCTTCTTATTTCTTTCTATCTTTCTCACTAGTGCATTAGTGAAAGCTTAGTGTTAAACTTAAGATTGTTTAGGTTAGTATCTTTCCTTTTCTATTTTCGCAACAATCTTGTAAATTCAGTTTATTAATAAACAAAGAATTTAAAAGTGAAACTCTGTGTCAAATTGTATTCAACCCCCCTTCTACAATTCCTTACCCTTTGGGACTAACAAGTGGTATCAGAGCGGTGTTCAAGCTCTTTCCTTTCTTAGAAAGTTCTTGTGATCCTTCTTTTCACCTTATATGGCTATTCTAGCTGGTAAGGATAACTACTTTGACACAGGCTCTCTTGCCAAACCACCTAGGTTCAACAAGGATAACTTCCCTCTCTGGAAAACCAGAATGGAACTTTTTCTTGCTGGATCTGATCCTCAAATCCCATACTTCTTACTAAATGGACCTTTCATCCCCACTCAAACTATACTCGTCGTCCCTGCCACTGACACTGAACCCGCTATCCCTGCTCGAGAAATCGAGAAACCTATTCCCAACCGGTCTGATGAAGACAGACGTAATTTCAACATCAATACCAAAGCAAGGTCTCTCATTTCCATGTCTCTACCCGATGACGTCTTCCACTCTATTTGTCATATGAGGACTTCTAAAAAATTTGGGACACTCTATGTGTTCAGTATGAGGGCACTTCTGTTCTCATGGAATCAAGGAAAATCTTCTTGGTTCATCAGTATGAAACTTTCATCCATCTCAAGGGTGAAACTCTCTCTCAGNGTACAAGATGAATCAAATCATCATGATCTAGGTTAGATCATGATGAATCTAGCAAGAAGATCTAGAGAGAGAAAGTAGAGAGAGTATCTAGAGAGCAAAGTAAGCGATATCTCATTAATCTTCAAAAACATGTAATACAATACAAGGCATGAGGGTATTTATACCCACA
>LUCG01039957.1:0-16620 GCA_001633085.1 Carthamus tinctorius | reverse complement strand
AACAAATAAAAAACAGAAAACAACTAAAAAAAACTAATCATAACTCTTTGACTTTAGTGGTGTATTTAGTAAATAATTAGGTGTATTTAGCCTCTCCCGTATTTAGACCATCCCTTTTAATAGAGGATTGCTAAATGCACCATTTTAATATTGGTGAGAATGCATTGGGAATTGTTGTGAATGCATTGGGAATGTAAAATGTGGTTTTTGATGTTGATGTGTGTGAGAGAAGCAATTCACTTTTTTGGTGTAGATAACAATTTAAATGGTGTATTTAGCCTCCCCCTTTTAATATGGGTGGGAATTGGTGTGAATGCATTGGAAATGTAAAAAGTACTTTTTGATGTTGATGTGTGTGAGAGGAGTAATTCACTTTTTGGGTGTGGATAGCAAATCAAATGGTGCATTTAGCCTTCCTCCTTTCAAAATGTTTAGAAAAGCTTTAAAAAATCTTGGGTGTAAAAAGTATACATTCACAATTAATGGGCGATCTTGTCATTAATACTGAACTTCTTAATTTGTACTTGGTTAAACCATTATATGATCCATTTATCCATCGAAAATTGCAACAAGTGTTCAACTACAGTTTAGAAGGTTCCATCGACGATCCTTTCAAGAACAATTGAATGAAATTTAATCGTTAAAGTATAAATATTATTTTCAAGCCAAATTATCATTGCTTAGTAAGCATGTGCATGTAAAGAGACCTATGTCATTAGGAACCAGGTGTACCTACCGGCCACCCCAATGAGGATGGAGATTCGCTATAAAATCGGGTATACTTAGGATATGGCAGAGATACGCAGACGTTAAAAATCGGGGATGGGTTGAAGCAGGGATCCATCCTACCCCATCCCCGTATTAAATATATGTTTTATAACCATTACTAAATATATTGAGTATTCTTCATTAAATATGTTGCATATTTATTATTAAATATATTATTTAAAAAATGAGAATTAGTATTGACATAAATGCATTTTGAGCTTTTGTAACCCAAATGAGATTTAGTATTCTTATCTTCTTATGCTTCTTGTATTGATATCCAAACCCGAACCATGGCAAAAGCCACGGAAATCGGAATCTTCATTATCCTCTGGGATTTAGGAGTGATTATCAAGGGTTTGACATTAATAGGAAAGACATTTGATCTAAATGAGTAATTTAATCATTTTTTATCGATTAGAGTGCATTAAACTTGATAAAGGATCAGGTTGTGATCGAACCTCAATGGAAAGCAATTGTCGGGAAGTAACTTCCCGACAATATCGGGAAGTACGTTCCCGACCATGTTGGGAACATGCCTTGTCGGAAACTTTGCGTCGGGAAACCCAGTGGGGTCGGTAACCACAGTGGGGGTCGGAAACCACAGTGGGGAAGGGGGGTTGGTAACCATAGTGGAGGTCGATAACCACAGTGGGTGTTGGGAAACACAATTGGGGGTCGAAAACCATAGTGGGGGTCAGGAACCACAGTGGAGGTCGGGAACCACAGTGGTGTCTGGAAACCTAGCTAGCTTCCCCGATAGATTTAGCAATCTGCCAAAAACTTTATTTTTACCGCTTAATTTATAATAGGTTGAAATCGAGATCCCTTGCTTAGAAAGAGAGAGTTAGAGAGTTGCGGGTCAGGTGAGTTCCTCGGGGTTTCCAACCTCACGGGAGGGATTGTATATTTTTATGGGTCATGAATCTGTTTTATGACTAAGGGTGCTCCGTAAGGAGTGGGATAAAATCATCGCTAAGGGATATGCGGTAATTCCTACCATGGACAACCACCGTTTTATTTATGATATTTCAAAAGAGAAGGGTTTTATGAAAATATATGTTTTATGTCATGTAGACTCTATGAAAGTTGTTTCCCAAATGTTTTAAGGAATTCACTAGACCTTATGGTCTAACCCACATTTTCAAACTTATAACGTTTTCAGGCAGGTACACGAGTAGAGATAAGGGCAAAGGTAAGGCTAAGGAGTGAGCTTAGCAAGAAGAGGCGTAGTTTTAATTTCCTATTTGCTAGTTAATCCAAAATTTTCAGCTATAGGATTTTATTCCGTAGCATACTTTGAGAGATATTTATGTTATATTAAATTTTAAATCGTGTTTTGGAATTGACTATATTTGTACGCCATTTGGGATGGTTTATTTTATATTGAATGAGTTTTGAGAACTTGGACAGTTACATAAATAAAAAATATTCTTGTTTGAGTAAAAATCTACGTTATACGACGACGAAAGAAATATATAAGGCTTCACTAGAAGTTAATATTTTGTATTAAGATAAGTTCCTGGAAAAATCCTAAAATCGTCGTACAAAACATACAATCATCGTATGATCATCATACGATATCGTACGACATCGTATGACAAACGTAAGATCCCTGATTTCTAACGGTAACCACTATCTTAGTTATTATTTTAATGCAGAGCCAAAGCAGTTAGCATATAACAAACGTAACCAACGACAAAGATTTAAAACCAATTAAAGCAAGATGACCGTTAGGATTGTTGTCATCAAGAGCTCCTTAATGCTAAACGGTTACAAAGGATTCAAATATAAAAGAGACCTACAAGTTCAAGGACACAGACATTCAGCTCTCTAGAACTCTCTGCCACATTATTCCCTCTAAGCTTATTCCTTATGATACATAATATTTTTCATAAGATCATTGTTAATCAAACCTTGAATTGAATGGTTTTTATTGTATTGATAAAAGGTAGAATATAAGCCCTATATATAGGAAAAACAATTACACTTTAGTACCCTAAACAATTACACTTTAATACCCTTAACAATCACATAGTCTAACATTCCCCCGCAAGTTGAGGGCGCGGAACGACCTGCAACTTGGACCGTAAAAAACTCAAATCTTTGTGAGGTCAAGGGTTACGTAAAAACATCAACAACTTTGTCATCAATGGAGATAAACTTGACATTCTGCTTTCCTTGAGTAACTTGTTCACGAACAAAGTGGTAATCAACCTCAACGTGCTTTGTGCGAGCATGAAAGACTGGATTTGCAGAAAGATAGGGACTTTTGCCAAATCAGCTTTGCTATAGTGTCAGCAATAGCGTTATATTCAGACTCAGTTAAAGATCGAGAGACAGTTCGCCGTTTGCGAGCGAACCAAATAAGATTTGAACCCAGGTAGATAGCATATCCCCCCATAGAGTGACGATCGGTAGGGCAACCAGCCTAGTCTGAATCGGAGAATGCTCGAAGATTAGTCACCAAGTGACAGTCAGAAAAAGCTTGAAGTTGCGACCCCGTGTTGTGACGAAACAATAAGCCAAGGTTGATCGTGCCCTTTAGATAATGTAGTATTCGTTTGACACCGAGCCAATGATTTTCAGTAGGAGCATGCATGAATTGACACACCTTATTAACCACAAAGGCAATATCAGGACGAGATAGAGTGGCATATTGAAGAGCCCCGACTGTCTGCTGATACCAAGAGGGATCATCAAGTAAGGGGCTATCATCTGGTAAGAACACTTGAGAAGTGCCCATAGGGGATGAAACAGGTTTGCAATCTGCAAGACCAGCCCGTTGAAGAATATCAAGAACATATTTCCGTTGAGACAGAACCAAATCAGAACCATGAGGCAGCACTTCAATGCCCAAAAAATAATGTAGTTGACCCAGAAACAAAGAGTTGAGATGATCAATGATGCTAGTTACAGCACCTGGGTTATTACCGATGATGATGATGTCATCGACATACACAAGGAGATAGACAAGTGTGCCAGGAGAGTTGAGAATGAATAGGGATGGGTCAGTTTTGGACCCATAACAACCCAGTTGATGAAGAACAGTAGACAACTTTGTAAACCAGGCACAAGGAGCTTGTTTGAGCCCATATAAAGACTTGTGCAATAAGCACACATAATCTGGCCTGTTGGTATCAGCAAAACCAGGAGGTTGTCGCATGTAAACCGTCTCCTGAAGATCACCATGTAAAAATGCAGTCTAGATATCTAACTGACGCAGAGACCATTTATTTGTGACAACCAGTGATAAAACAGTTCTAATAGTAGCAGGTTTGATTACCGGGTTGAAAGTCTCGTGATAGTCAACGCCATCTTGTTGATGGAAGCCCTTGGCGACAAGCCGGCCCTTGTACCTGCTAATCTATCCATTCTGATCTGTTTTCAACCTGTAAACCCATTTACTATCAACCACGTTAGTATTAGGAACAAGAGGAACTAATGTCCAAATTCCATTCCTGTAAAGCGCAACCAACTCGTCAGCCATTTCTTGGCGCCATTCGAAGTACTTGTTAGCAATGGTAAAAGAGGTAGGTTTAACAAGTAAGGTGGGGGTAGTGGTGGCAGTGTACGCAGCAGGATCATATCGGGTGGTTTGTTTAGGGTTGGGGCAAACCCTTTCAGTAGAGCCTACCAGTGTTGTGTTAACATCATGCCATGGGGACGGTTTAGAGCCATGCCCGGTAGAGAGGTTAAGTGGAGAATGTGGGTGTTCAAGACTCACACCCTCGGTGTTCCTCACCGATGTCTCTGAAACATCGTCGTTTGCACCCTTGGGTGTAGAAGCAACAGATGCTTCGGAGTGAGGCGGTAGTAGATCAGTGGGAAAAGTGATCTTTATTTGCTCATCTGCATCCTTTTGAGAGGACACAGTGAGGGAGGGTTCTCGGATTAAACCTGTAGAGGACCAAGAATCGTCCTCTGAGGAGCTAGATGGGTTGGGTTCAGAGTATGCACTCTTGCTTCAATAGAGGGTCCCTCTTGAACAGGGACTCTAGGGATATGGGTTGCACTGGGTTGTGAGCTGGGATGTGTGCCTTCTGCATCTTTTTCACCAATCTCTCCCTCGGTATGTTTTCCTCCCTCTCTACCTAAATCCCCTTGCATCGTTGTCGCCCCACCTTCCTCTGTCCGTAAAAGGACTTCTTCCTCTTGGCTGTGAGTGAGCCCAGTCACGTCAACCAGATTGTGCTGGTTGTGTGTGGCATCCCAAAACTAGGCGAGCCACGCCTATTATCACCATCTTTCCCCACAGAGGCGTCCCCGTCGCTCTCTGGGTCTTCAAAAAGAAGTTTGTAAAGAGATTCTTTTTCCTTCGGCGGATCCCCTAGAGGTATAGATGCCTCTGTGGTCTTGACCCTCTTCCTTATCAAGGGAGTGTCAGGTGACTCCTCTTCGACGTCCTCTTCAAGAACCACCGTCTCTGTTACCTTCGCCTTGCGAAGTCTTCGACGCTTCTTCTGAGGAGAGGGTACCCTTGGAGGAGATGGCACCTCGGCAGAGTCTCCGCGTCTTGGAGACCCTGGGAAACAAATTAGCTGGCCTCTTGTTGGGTTTATTTTTGTCTTGGGTGGTCCCTCTACTTCTACGGGCCTCTTGTTGGGTTTATTTTTCTTTGTCACCAGTAAAACCTTACTTCTACCTAACCTCTTTGGCATATTTTCCTCACCTCTCACCTCACTAGCTTCTACTGGCCCCGCCCTTTCACCCTCTGCTCTCCTAGGAAAAATCAGAATCGTACCTATTTGGACTCCTATGCGTGGGGGGGTTATAGGCACCGGCGCTGCTGTCCTGTTCCAACGGACGTACCTCTCCCTAGTACACTAAGATAGGTACCCCGTCATCTTCTTCATCATCTGCCTCTGTTGAGTGTAGCCGAACTCATGTAGAGTTGGCTTGAACTCTTTCATCGGCCTAGTTATGCAGAGGGCTCTGCTGCTGGAAGCTCTGCGGCTAGCTAGTCTGCGAACAATAGGCCAAAGAACCTCTGCAGAATCAGGTTCGGTTGGGTGCCAGTGCTCTTCTTCTTGGCACTTCGTTGCGTGGCACATTTCTTCTTGATGAGGCCCACGATGTCCTCAAAAATTAATTGGGAAAAATCCAATGGCATATGGAAGTATATGCCATACATGATGGAGAGCATTGTGTGGGAAGTTTGATCGTGGCTCCCAACTTTGCCAGTTAGGCATCAATTCACGATCGAGAACAGAGTGTTCCACACCGGAGGAAGCCCCTTCCTCTTGAACTTGTTGCGCTTGGTGATTGGATCCTTGGTGCCGTAATGATGGAATTTTGAAAACTCCAAGAATTCAGGTTCAGTTGGTACCGAGGAATACTTCTCTAAAAGAAGGTCATAAACCGTGGGTAGTTGAAGTGCCTCACGAAGAGTGACCACATTCATATGAAGACATATGAATTGGTCTGTCGAGGGGTGAGTTGCGTAGCCGACAATGATTTGGCCGGCGTTGTCAAGGTCCACGACGCGTGCACTTAGCAGAAACTGAGACAAGTATGTCTCCGGTACAGCCTCCTTCCGAGCAGTTAGTGCATAACATACTGGATGGTTCTTGAGAACCTTCAGCAAGGTATGTGCGGCCGCCGGAAAGCCGTCACTGGTGGGATCCAAGTAGTAGTTGTTGGGTTTCCTTGTGAGAGTCATTGTTTCAGACTTGTTATTCAGGAAGGACATGGCATGTGTGGAAAGGCCTCGAGATTGGGAGACTTGTTGAAAGCAGGCTTGGTTGCCATATGCAACGGTGTTGGAAGATGAAGATGCCATTGGAAGTAATTAGTTGTAGGTTGTTGGAAATCTTTGTTCGTCAGAAAGCCTGAGAGTATTTATGAGTGTAAAGTGTATAATGAGGATGATGAGGGTATTTATATGAGAGGGAAATCAAGGGTTTGAATGTGGACTGTTGGATTAAATGGTAATGAGTGGGCTTTAATGGTAAACGGCGGTGTGAGGCGACGTGAGATAAACGTCCAATGAAAATGTGACACGTGTGATATGGGAATGCACGATAGATGAGGTGCGCCCAGTTAAAGGTTTATTTGCTACCCCCTTGGAATTGGAATTGAACTGTGAGGTTCTGAGCTTTAATTAAAATCGGTCTCGATGCAAGTATACACCTTGAACTACTATCGTCTCGTAACAAGTAATAATGGTAAGTAAATACCAGATATCGATCCTTAGGGAAGGATTAATGCAAGAATCTTTTTAGAAAAGTACAGTAATTAATGGATGATTTCAGATGGCGAATTCGAGGATTTTTAAAATACTGTTGAGTGAGTGTGTGAATGATTTTGTTTGTAAAATATGTTTGGAGAAAAAGAACCTAGGGTGCAGATAAAACTATGTAACTACTAGTTTAAATGGCCTCCCAAGAGTACACACAAGCCGACGTGCTAAAGAGACGATATTAGTCGCGAATCCTAGCACAACACAGTGTTACCATCATCACCGGATGAGCGTAGTGCTGTTTAGACACTAAAACTATTTGTAGCCTTCCCACTTTATTGCAGTTATTTAACGTTACCCTTAACTCTGAAAGTTAATGCATTTTCATATGCTAGATTAGGCATCAATTAACCCAACATAATCTTCAATGAAACGTTTCAAATTCCTGCAATAAACAGTTAGCATAGTAATATAATAATGCATCTAGGCTAGTTACACTCGGCATCAGCCTTGATATTTCCCTACACCCCAAGCTCAAGCTGTTTAGCTCATCACTGCTTGGATTCTTCTCGTGAAGTGTTGTAGGTACTGGAAAAGTAAATAACCGAAAATAAAGAAAGCTGATAAAGACTGAAATGTAAATTGCTGTAATTTAAACACTGGAAGAGATGACCAGTAAAAGTGCTGGAAAGTAAATTGCAAGAAAGTAAATGACAGAAAAGTAAACACTGGAGAAATGACCAGTAGAGATTGCTGGAAAGTAAATTTCAAGAAAGTAAATGATAGAAAAGTAAATTGCAGAAAAGTAAACATTGGAAGAGATGACCAGTGAAGCTGCTAGAAAGTAAATTGCTGAAATTTCAATAATAAGAAATGTAGCAGGTTGATAATTACTACACAATACGTTCTTCGGAGTTGGAAGTAATTCCAACGTGGGAGAAACAGGGTTCAAGTAATTCCAAGAGAACAGACGTAACATATAAGTAGGTAAATTGCTGGAATGTAGATTACAGGTAAAAATAAAGTTGAAACAGTAGCTTGCAATAACAATCTTAAATGTGTTAACTTTTAGAGATAAAAAGTACAAAGAGGTACCCAAAGGTACCAAAGAGTACAACAAGTACTTGAAAAGTACTAGGAAGTACAAAAGAGATCCTAGGTTGTACCTAGAACTTGGAATGAAAGCAACTATCTTTAATAGGTAAAATATTGATGATCTTTGAGAGAACACTGGTTTTTTAGGAAAAAAAAGTGATTATAATACGAACACTACGTCGTTGGAATTTTAATAACAAGAAACGCAAACAATATTTCAAGTTGGAATTTCAACAACAAGAATGGGACAAAAGTTTTCAAAAGCTTACTGAAATTAATACTTAAAATAACAACAAATAGTTTGGTGCTTAAACCCGTAAGGAGATTAAGACACAAACTATGGTGTTCAAAAGATTACTGTTAGCTTCTATAGGTCTTAAGTGTAAAAGTATGGAAAAATGACACATCTCAGGTTTGACAGAATAGCAATATCACAGAGGATCACAGAAGGCCCAATAACAGAAGGTACAAAAATGTACAAGTAAAAGAACGCAGAGCCTTTGATGCTGATGACAAAGGGCCTGTGGAACTGGGCTTCTGACGGAGATCCTGCAGAGCCTCTGAGGTGCTCGATAGAGGGTCTGTGAGATTTTTGTTATACTTGTTTTCTACCAAAGTCCTTTTGCCGCTCGTGCTTCTCACGTGATACTTCTCAACCGACTTACTTTCAACGACTCAGATGAAGACACGTGTAAGGATCTCAATGTCTTAGGTCGTTAGGAGTATGTATAAATAGCGGGCAGAACTTTGTAATTTGTATGCTTTCAGAGTTTGAATACACACAACCTGTTGAGTGAAATTTCTCTCGTTTTACACGTACAAGTGTGTGTTCTTGGTGTTCTTATTCCCATTTAGTAATTCCATCTTAATTCTGCTTACAGTTTTGATTACTACTTGGATTTCTACTCACAATTTGATACTCTAGTTTATTCCGCTGCGCTTTATTGTTAATTGAGTTCAAATTGAATTTATTTGTCATTACCATTGTAAGGATTTCGATCCAACAATTGGTATTAGAGCAGGAATTGAATTCATATTCAATTAATCCTGTTTTGTTATTGATCTTAGTGAGTTTGAACAACAATCTGATCGCTATTCTCTTCTTCATCACTTTATTCGCATTTCTTACTTGAATTTCCATGGCGACCACTGTAAATGCATCTTTTATGAGCACTGGATCACAGTCAAAACCTCCTACACTGATCAAAGAGGAATATCCTCAATGGAAAGTGAGGACGGTAAGCTTTCTAGAGGGAATACACCCAGGATCACCGAATTCCTGTATAACCCACCACATGTACCGATGGATCTCATTCCGCGTATTCCTGCAACCGGTACGACTCCGGAGATCCCTGAACATTTTGAGCCGAAGCCAATCGGCAACTGGAGTGAAGAAGACAAGGTGTTGGTTGATCTAGCTAGCAAATGCAAGCGATTGTTGATCATGGCGATCCCTCACGAACTCTTCAAGTACATCGATCATTGCCATCTATCCATGGAGATTAGGGCCGAGCTGGAACGGCAAATTGAAGGAGGAAAGAAGACGGTGAAAAACAATCGATCCATTTGCATCGATGAATACCATAGCTTCCGAGCAAAAGATGGTGAATCCTTGTCTGACACTTACTCCAGGTTCAACACTCTGATTAGGAATTGCAAAAGATACGGGTTGATCAGAACTATTGAGGACAACAACTCTTTGCATGTTTCTGAAGAGCTTAGGGAGCGAATGGATGCATCTGACAATGACCATGAAAGCAACTCTTGATTTGGAGGCATGGTCATTGGCTGATCTATATGGTACTTTGAAAGCTCAGGAGCCTCAAGTACAAAAAATGAGGAAAAGCTTTGGTGGTCCTTTGGCTCTGGTTACAAAGGGTTCGTCTGGAAAGGCTGGCGAGAAGAAGGAAGAGAAAGAGAAGAAGATTTTGATTGCTCAGAGAGAAAAAAGCTCAGAAGAGGAGGTGGATCTGAAAAATCTTACTAAGAATTTAGCACTCATTGTTCGAGAGTTTAAGAGAGGGGGAAGAGACTTCAGAAAGAGGTATACAGAGGATGCAAGTCTAGAAGGGGGTGAGAAAAAAGAAAGAGAGAAGGCTCCACAGAAGCTGGTGGAACAAAAGAAGGATGATGTCAAAGAAGGTTGTTTCAAGTGTGGAAAGCCAGGGCACTTTGCTTTAGAATGCTGGTCGAAATCCCCAAGGGTGTCTCAAAAAGGTCCCAGAGATGCATCCTACTATCAGAAGAAAGCCGAGTTCTACTAGAAGAAGTCTCTTCTAGCTCAAACCAGTGAGCTGGTTACTGATGAGTCCTTTGAGGACGATGAGAAGAAGGGTCTTCTGGCTTATGAAGACTCTAACACAGAAGATGAGTTCTTCTGTGGAATGGAAAGAATTGATGATCACTCTTCTGAAGATCAAGAGGTTTCCAGTTCTTACTCATCTAAATCAATCGATCTATATAATGAGATCATTGAAACTGTTGATACTTTCTACAAAGAACAACATGAGCTAAAAGAAAAACTTTCTCTCCGTGAAAAAGAAATGAGCCTCCTCACAGAGGAAAAATAAAGATGTTTTAAAATGTTTAAGGAGGAACAAACAAAATTTGTCAATCTTGAAAAATCTTCTAAAGAAAAGTTGGCCAAGGTAGAAAAAGATTTGAAAAACAAGGTTGAAGAGCTAAGAAAGATTGAGCATGAGAAAAGCAATGTCAATTCTATTAAAGAGTATTTCCTAAAGGAAAGAGAGTTCTTACATTAGGACATAATAGACAGAGAGCTTAAAACTAGAAAGTTTTAGGATGCCCAAAATGTTTTCCAAAAGATTAGAGTTAATATGGGCAGAAGGGGACTGGGTTTTTCTGAGTTTGATAACAAACCTAGTTTTAAATCTAACAAAACTCTTGAAAACACCTTTAGATCTTCAAAGAACCTCAAGAGTAATATTCCTAACTCAAAATCTATTTTCAAAAGAGGAAGGCTCTTGGTTGGTTTAAATTCGAGGGCACCTCTGATTATGGAAAATGTGCCCTTTGAAGACTACATTGACTCATTCTCACCTTCTGAAAAGAAGGATTCCATTCAAAGGAAATTTCTGAGTCAGAGTCAAATAGGTGTCTTTAGGTTTGGACAACTAGAGACACAAGAAGATTGTGCTTTTGTTTGCACAATTAAGCCTTTAGAAAGAAAACTATCCTCAGAGGCCCCTGAATTTTTCCCAAAACATGTTACAGAAGCCTTTGTGGTTGGAACTGAATTTTCCTCAAATGAGTCCCTCTGTCAAAATAGTTCTGTTGTTGAGCCATCAATCCTAACTGAAATTTTTTCAAGTGAAGTCATAATTGACAGAGATCTTTTTACCTTAGATTCTGAAGAAGATAGTACCTCTGATAGAGAGTCTGAATCATGTTCAGAAGTGTCAATGCCAAGTTCTTTTAGTTACGAAACAACCAATGAGTTTTTCCATGATGACACCTCTGACCATGAGTCTCTGTCAGATTTCGAAGAAAGTCCCACTCAGGTTATTGAGACTGACATTGTTGCACATCAATCCCTGGGGCAAGAAATGGTGAATATACCAATTACCACTAATGCCTTAACCAACAAAAGAAACGGAATTAGAATTTGTCCTGACATCATGGATTTCTGCATCAATACATTGACCTCTCTTGACCTAGAAAGAAGGGAAAAAGAAAAGGAAAAACTAAAACATATTGACTCTTAGAGCTCTTACACTTCTGAACCTCTGAAACCCAAGTTGACTTGGCAACAAAATGAGAAGTGGCCCTAATCTAACATCTCTTCTATCTCAGTGATTGCAGACAAACCAATGAGGGGAATTAAGCAGAAGAAGTCTAAAAATGATTTCAAAAAGGAGTCTAGAGTAGAAAAACAATCTTGTTAAAAAAAGCCTATTCCTAAGAAAGGCTCCAAAAATAACACTTCTGTACCCTTCTATAAAAAATTCAATGAAAAGTTTAAAAAAGCTTCATGCAATGTATCTTTCTGTGAATGTTTCAATATTATGCATATTCTGTCAAAGCACATCCATCATCATTCCTGTCTGGTCTCTCACCTTAAGGGCAATGGTTCTAGGCTGAACAATGGACAAATTGGCAAATCAATCTCTCAGAAGACTAAGACCAATAAAAAGGGTGCTTTGGCATACCACAAACATGCTAATGAAAAAGGACCCAATTGGAAGTGGGTACCTAAAATAAATGTTCTCTAAATGCAGAAATCACCTCATGTGTCTACTTGGGTAATTGACTCGGGATGCTTTAGACATATGACGGGAACGCTGGAGCTTCTGTCTTGTTATTTAAAGAAAGAAGGAGGTTATGTCACTTTCGGTGGAAACCAGAAAGGGAAGATCAAAGGCTACGACATGATTGTCAAATGAGAGGTTAGGATGAACCCAATATCGTTTGTAGATGGTTTGAAGCACAATCTAATAAGTGTCAGCCAGCTCTGCGACAATGGACTGGATGTGCTCTTTAAAGTCAAACATTGTTTAATGTACAAAGCTGACACTTTGATCGAGGTGATGAGAGCAGATAGGAGGGGAGACTTGTACTTGATGAGCTTTGATTGTTTAGAGGTAATAGAGAAAGTGTGTCTCACATCCTCTGTTAAAAATGAAGAGGTCTGGCTCTGGTACACCAGGTTCTACCACCTAAACTTTCATACTTTAGAAAAGCTGGTAAGGTTAAAGTTGGTTAAAGGGCTACCCAACATAAAATTCGAGAAAGATCATCTCTATTCGGCATGTGAAATGTGGAAACTTAAAAGATCTACTCATAAGACAAAATCTGAACCTTCCTATGATCAACCTCTGCAAATGGTGCATGTTGACCTCTGTGGTCCCATATCAGTGTAGAGCCTGGGTGGAAAGAAGTACATCTTAGTACTTGTTGATGAATTCTCGAGATTTACATGTGTAGAGTTCCTAAGAAAGAAATCCCAAGCCCCCATGATACTAACTAATCTTCTTAAAAGATTGCAAGTGCTCCATGGTGTTCAGGTCAGAGTGTTACGAAGCGACAAAGGGACATAATTCAAAAATTCTGTGATGGAAGACTATCTAGCCTCTGTCGGTATCACTCACAACTTCTCTGCTCCAAGGATACCCTAACAAAATGGAGTGGTGGAAAGAAAGAACGGAACACTCGTTGATGCTGCAAGAACGATGTTAACTGCTTCTGGACTACCTTTATCATTTTGGGTAGAAGCTGTATCTACAGCTTGCTTCACACAGAATAGGTCCCTAGTGATAAGAAATTTGAGAAGACTCCAAACTAGTTGCTCCTCAACAAGAGGACAAACATAAAGTTCTTTCATGTTTTTGGTTGTAAATGCTTTGTGCTTAATGATAGAGAACAGTTAGGAAAGTTTGACCCAAAAGGGGATGATGCTATCTTCATTGGATATGCATGGGACTCTGTAGCTTACAGAGTATACATCCCCAGAACTCAGACTGTGGTTGTAAGTACTAACGTCAAATTTGATGACAACTTTCAGGTCACAAAGGATAAGTTCTCAGGAGAGCTCAATAATCAAGCCGAGAAGTCTCCCAATGCAACCATGACAACAGAGCTGGAACATCTCTTTTCTGAATGGTATGAGGATGTTGACACTGACAGAGCCTCTGTGGACGCTTCCAAAAGCTCTGCCGAGCAAGTTCAAGCCACAGAGACTGATCCAACTTCTGAATCTCTTTCTGGACCATCAACTTCTGATATTCTCTCATCAGTGTCACCTCTCACTAAAGCTTCAACCTCTCAAGAAATCCCTGATCAATCCACTACTCACACCCCAATTATCACAGAGCCAGTTCCTTCTTCGAATGAAGATACTCTATATCAAGCAACGCACACTGCATCTCAGCTTCATACTCTTCAGCACATAGATCCCATGGTAAATCCCCCACATGTCACCAAGTGGACAAAAAGCCATCCCATCTCACAAATCATAGGTGAACCCTCGGCTAGCATAAAGACAAGGGCCACAGCCAACTTTTGCCTATTCGCTTGCTTCGTGAGTGAAATTGAACCTAAAACGGTAGCAGAGGCATTGGCAGACCCCTTCTGGGTTGATGCAATGCAAGACGAGCTTCTGCAGTTTGACAGAATGTTTGTATGGACTCTTGTCCCTCTGCCGAATGGGAAACTTGCAATAGGTACAAAGTGGGTGTTCCGAAATAAAANAAAGCAAGACTAGTTGCTAAGGGATACTGCCAAGAGGAAGGTATTGACTACGAAGAAACCTTTGCCCCCATGGTTAGGCTAGAAGCTATTCGTATCTTTCTGGCCTATGCTGCTCAAAGAGGCTTCAAGGTGTATCAGATGGATGTCAAGACAGCCTTCTTAAACGGGAAGCTAAAGGAAGAGGTATATGTCAAGCAACCCCCAGGGTTTGAGAATGAGAAATATCCCAACCATGTCTATTTCCTGGACAAAGCTCTCTATGGACTGAAATAGGCTCCACGGGCATGGTACGAGCGATTATCAACCTTTCTCATACCAATGGGTTTCAAAGAGGTACAACAGATATCACCCTATTTTATAAGAAACATGATGATGATATTCTGCTTATACAAATCTATGTTGATGACATTATCTTCGGTTCTACTAACGTTTATATTTGCAAAGAGTTTGAGGTTTTGATGTAGAGTGAATTTGAAATGAGTATGATGGGAGAGCTAACGTTCTTGTTAGGCTTACAAGTGAACAAATCTTCTGAAGGCATATTCATTAATCAATCTAAATATGTTCACGACCTTCTCAAGAAGTACAAGCTCAACGAAGCCTCTACCATGAGGACACCAATGGCTCCAGGACTGAAATTGCATAAAGACTTAAATGGGCCTTCTATAGAGTGTAAACTCTACAGAGGTATGATTGGTTCTTTATTATACCTTAGTGCAAGTAGGCCTGATATCATGTTTGCCACTTGTATTTGTGCTAGGTACCAATATAATCCCAAAGAGTCTCATCTCACAGCCGTTAAGAAGATCCTACGATATCTAAAGAAGACACCATCCCTAGGCCTCTGGTATCCTCTTCACTCGCACATAGATCTCGTAGCATACATCGATTCGGATTATGGAGGATGCCACGTGGATCGCAAGAGTACTTCTGGGAGTTGCAATTCTTAGGGGGAAAGCTTGTTAGTTGGTCTTTGAAGAAACAGAACTGTGTGTCAACATCCACTGCAGAAGCTGAATACGTGGCTGCTGCAAGCTGTTGCTCGCAAGCTCTGTGGATGAAGACTCAACTCAAAGACTACGGTTACTCATTTGAAAATATTCCTATCCTATGTGATCCTAAAAGTGCTATTGCTATTGCTTCCAATCCCGTACAACACTCCAAAATGAAGCATGTCGACATAAGGTACCACTTCTTAAAACATCATGTAGAAGAGGGTAATGTCGAGATGTTCTTTGTTTCTATAGAATACCAATTGGCTGATCTATTTACAAAAGCTCTTGATGAAAAGCGATTTAACTTTCTTGTGGAAAAGATTGGGATGACTTGTCCAGAACCCTGATAACTTAATTATTCTTTTTGTAAATAGTTGTTCTTATTTCTAGTCTGTGCTTCTTTCATTTCGTGATTTACCTTCACTTGTTTCTGTTGCCTTGACAGAAGGATTGCATGGGTTGAGGGGGAGTATAAAGGTCTTTCATTTCTAAAGCCTTTGATGATGTAAGGTCTTTCATTTCTAAAACCTTTGATGATGGTAAAACGTTTTAACATCGCAAGACATTTTTCACAGAACCTATGTGAGTAGTCCCAGAGGCTCTTTGACAAATGTCTCTATCAATTGTTCCCATCTCAAAGGATTTTCAACATTTCTTTTGAACCATGGAAGCTGGTTTGTAGGGGGAGTACCTTGTTTTTAAATGATCAAAACCTCAGAGAGTGCAAAATTTTAGTGTCTTTCAGAGCTAATTTTTACAAAACGTCTGGCGCTTACCATAGAGGCTCTTTGAGATTTAGTCTCTGAAACTTCACTCATTCTTCTGTGGATTTGAAAATGTTTAGGTATATAAAGGTGAAACATGTAGAAGGCCCCGCACATATCTCAGAGGCTCTGTGAGACCCTTAGGCCTCTGTCGAAACTCACTTTAATAGTTTTCTATTTTACATATATGGTGCGCGTGGTTTCTGGATAAGAGTAAAAAATTTTCACGCGCATCTCAGACTTTTGAGGCGCACGCTTTCAATCGTGCATCATCATAAATGAAATGGCATATTCTTAGTGGCCGTAGACCAACGACGCCCAATTTTTGAAAATCGTAGCCATCATTACCCCGCTACTAAACCGTTTCAACTTCAAATCGCCCCCCTATAAATACCCATCCTCACCGATCAGACAAACCTTTATTACTCTCAAAACCCTCATATACTCCGGCAACCATGTTTCTCCGACGAACTCACAATGTCGTCTTTTAGTGCATCTCACTCCGCTCACTCCGGCAAGCAAGACGGAGAAGAAGTTAACCAATCCCAGTCCCTAACCTCCCATGCCATCTCTTTTGTCCAAAACAAATACGAGAAGATGATGTTGGTGAAAA
>LUCG01039845.1:0-17750 GCA_001633085.1 Carthamus tinctorius | reverse complement strand
CGGTGGACGCGATCACGGAGGATTGACGCGATTCATGGGAGGGTGGAGATTATTAAAGGATGGAACCAGGTCAAATCCGCCTTTATTTACTGGATGAGTGGTTGAGATTCGTCCTCATGTTCACAACGAAAAATGAGTCCACATTTGAACTTTCCTCTATGTGTGTGTGTGTTCGGGTTCAAATGGAAACTCAAATTTGATTGTGAAAGTGAGAACCACTAATATCGCACCACGTGACAATATTCAGTTTGAATATTCATGCTTTATTCAGACCGAATAAAAGTTTATTCGGTTTGAATAAAAGCTTTATTCACTCTGTATGATATTCATACTGAATAAAGCTTAGGTGCTAATTTAGATTGCTACGTGGCACGATTTTATTGATTCTCACGTTCACAAATGAAAGATGAATTCACATTTATCACCAATGTCTTATACATAATAAATGATAGTATAATAATAATAGTAGTAATAATAATAATTTATTTGTTTACTTAATTAGAAACTCAAATATATAATAGAGAAATACTTGAGTTTGCAGATTCTATCAATATAATTTATATGATTTATCAAAAATGATACTTTTTGTCTTTATAATTTAGAAATTATAAGATCGTCATTGTTTGTAAAAATATGTGAATTTTGTTTGTCTTTAAGGACCGTTAGAAAATTTCTGTTAAATAAGAGGCATTTTCATTTGGTTTATTGATTTTTTTTGTTCTTGTATCCAATTAAAAATTTGTATGATCAAAATTATTAAATTAATTTCTATTAGATAAAAGATGAAAATTTGACAAAAGCGTCATAATGTCTATCATTTGACGATATTCTTAAGACCAATAGATAAAATTCGGACGTTTTTATAAAATATGATAATCATCTTGCAATTTTGAAATTATAAGAACAAAAAATGTTATTTTTTACAAACCATAGGGACCTAATATGTAGTTTACTCTAATTATTATGTGGACAGCTGAAAATTCTGTTATTTTTATAATAATAATTAATGATTATATGTAAGACTTATACTAAATATTTTAAAAACCAAGAAAATGGTTACTATGCTAAAATTTAGAAAATAGAAGGCCTATATAATGTTGAATAGAGAAGTTCATAAATATACCCAATACTAAAACAAAAAAGAAGAACAAAAGAAGACAAATGTAGAGGTGTACAACCAACCATCAAACTTGGTTCTAAAAACATATAACTTAAGGTAATCTGATATCTAATCGAGCTATAAAATTTCAATCCTAGATATTCGGTTGAACTGAATTAGGTTTATTTAAACGCATTCCAAGCTGATACCTTCCTTTTATTTTATACTCTTTTTATACGTTACACTTATCTATAGCTAAAAATGTTGTTGTCGTCCCTTTTTTTTTTTTTGTTAATGATGGGTATTTAGACCAATTTACGCACACCTATGTTAATCTCAAGAGCCTTAAGAGAGCACTAGAGTGGTAAAAGAACCTTGTGGTTTTGTAGGACTCAAACCGTCGACATCTAAGCATAATCCACAAAGGCTCAAGTGTTACTGACATTTGAGCTAACGCAAATACCCAATCTACATGCGTTCAGTTTAACTACGTGTTAAAATTGGTTGAGATTTTTTAGACCACGCTAATTAGGTTTTGTTGTGTTATACAAGTGCCTTTAAACGGATCAAGGTAACTCATACAACCTTAATTACATATAAAAACAAATATTTTGTACCATGACAACAACAAAAATGATTATATTCATATATACACCCTAAATGATTTAGAAATAAAAGTTAGTTAGTAATGAGTTTTGAAATAATATTTATTGATTTTTTTTTGAACAACAGATAAGTCACACACACGTCCTGACACGAAGTCGACGAGGTATCCAGGATTCATATGGGTACCCGACTAATCCTCGGCAACCATGGACCGACTCGAAAGCCGACCCATGGTCAGGGTATGGCCACATGCTCACCCCATGGATCGTACATGGGTTGACAGAGATGTCATCCACTGTTCCTCTCAAGAATGTTACCGACCACTACTAGGCTACTAATATTTTTCGAATTATTATTTATTATTTATATCTCGATATATTATAATGAGTGAATTACATTTTTGTTGTCACTAACTTAGGGGACGTTTACTTGACGCTTACCCAGTAAATGCTTACGGGTCAATTTACCTTATGGGACGAACATGAAAATGACTAGAATCTTATCTGATAAGAGCGATAGTGTGAACCAAGAGTCTTGCCTGGTAAGTGATATCAACAACTCTTACCCGGTAAGAGCTTACCGGGTAAATTGTTGCGTACAATACCATTTTGAGAGACTAAAACATCGTCCGACATGGTAGTGATAGTGTTCAATTTTACCGGCAAACACTTACCGGGTAAGTGTTCAAATAAACGACCCCTTAATAACTTTATTTCTGGACGGTGGTTGATTAATCTTGGCAAGATCTGTGGCCTCGGGCATCCATTGGAGAAGCAGTAGTGGGTGGTGATTTGTTGATGTATATGTATATGTGATGTATATAAAAATAAAAATATATATTATAAATTGATATTGTTTTTGGCTTTTGGGCATTTAATCACCACTCATCACTTATTCAGTCAGATATTTTCAAATTCAAATTGTTTGTTTTTCAAATGTTTCTGACTCATTTACCACTTAAAACCATCCGGAAAAAAAGAGGTAGCCTAACCACTTATTTCTCTTCAATCCCTCCTCCTAGATATCTCACCGTTGAACCTTCCACCGCCGTCTACCGCCTCGTAACCTCTCACCACCGTGATTTTGGTAAATCCCTCTAAATCCCCAATCTAAAGCCGTATTAGTAAATGAGAATTAGATAAAATCCCCAATATATATTAGATATATTCACATAACAAACCCTTAAATTTTGATGGTTTTTGTAATTTTTTTAACTAAACAGGTAAAATTACCATAACATCCTTCATTTAATTGGTTTTAACGAAAAAAGTTAATGAGCGGTAGTGGAAGGAACCAAAACCAAAGCTAAAATGGAAAAATGAGACACCAAATCTGAGTTTAGGATAGTTTAAAGACAAAAAATGTTAAAAATTGCAAACATTAGTGACAAAAAATGAGCTTACTTTATAAATTATTTCATATCATCCAAAACAAGTGCAATATATAGATTTGAGGTTTTCTTTTTCAAGCAAATCCAATGTTCGAAAAAGTTCACTACAACAACCGTCATGGTGCGTTGTGATTAGGGCTTGTGTTTCATGTTACGTTACCTTTGAGCCACGTTATAGTATAATGCGTAGTTTTTGTAACATTATATTTGATTTAACTTGTTCTTTTAATGTCTCATTTGTTAGTATTTAATATATAACTTAATTTAAATTGTTTATTATCATTTGAATCATTGTGTAATAGTCATATGTTTATGTATATAATATTGTATGTGATATAAGGATTTGCTGTTATAAATCACGCATTGAAAACACCATGACTTCACCATGGTTACCAAGACTTAACCTTGCCGTCACACCACATCTTATGTTATTTAAATTGAGAAAATCCAGTCTTCTCTTAAACCAAAATAATTGTTTGCTTGTTAGCAACTATTACAAGTTATTAATGAAATTGATTATGGTTCAATGTTCGCTAGTTTTTACAATCTTTCACTAAATATTTTAGATTCATTATTAACTGATTTTCCTTTTAATATAATCCCACGCTTTGCACCTAGGGTGTTGACGCAGCGTAGGTTTGCGAAAGGATCGACAAGCGTCTAAACTCTTTTGATAGGTGAAAATTACGAAGCGTAAAACTCAAAACAAGAAAATAATCTCTAAAAAGACAAACTTTTATTTAATAATAACATGATTACAATTGAAAGCATTAAACCCTATTTATAATACTAACTAGAAAAGATAACAATAAAAACTAAATCTATTATAAACCAACTATGAAACTAAATAATAATAATCCTAATATAGCTAAAAGAGATATTTAACTAAATACTAAACTAATTGAAAAGGATATTAAAAAGGAAATTAGTAAAATAATAACCAAAATAAAAGAAAAGATGCTATGCGTACCGCATGCCTAGGCTCAACGGGCTCAAGCTCGCCGGGCTCAGCAGGCTGAGCGGGCTGCGGTACGCAAGCATGGAGCTCGGCGGGTTCGTGGTTCACGCGGATTGGCCACACCGCTCTTTTATGTGAGTGGTGTGTATGTTGTGTGTGAGAGGGTTGGGAGAATTGGGGTACGGGTTGTAGAGAGTTATGAGAGGATTAAGAGAGGGTTGGAGAAAAGCTGATGTATCAGCTGATGTGGCATGTTAGGTTGGAAGAGTTGGGAGGGTTGGGGTACTGATAGCCTAATAATGGAATGGGATAGCATCAACATGGAATGCATGGTCACCATGGAAATTGTGGTCAAAGATGAAAGTATAAGTCAACGTTAATGGCATTCCATGATTTTGAACAAAAGGTGTTGTGCGCAGGTTTGGAGGCGTTTATGTTTTTGGTCTTCGATTTCCAATAACGAAACAAATAAATAAACGCAATCTGTATAGAATAGGTAAGAACACGTGCGCGAGATAAGTCGCGTAAGAAGCGGTTTCTCGTCTTTCAGGTTTCTTTCGCGTGCGTTTTCGTTGTTTCCAAATGTCTCTAAAACTACTCGTTACCTCCCTGTATCAGGTGTTCAAAAAACCTGAAAAACTAAAGAATTGAACCGAATCGTATGAACCGATACCCGATCAACCCGTGATCCGAAAAACCCGAAAATAAGGGTACCCGCTAAGTCGCGGGTCGAGTTCGGTTCTCAAAATTTACTACCCGCAGATAACCGTTCTGCCCCGAATATATTTAGTTTATTAAGAAAAATATATTTATTAATAATTCATAATAAAAAATACTAATCTTAAAAAAATCTCCATCACATACCGTGTTTTCTTCATTCACCCCTCATTGCCATTGGTTTGTCAGTCATATTTAGTCTACATCGTTTTTGCACATATGTATCGATGACCATTCTTCATACTCTTATTTTCATTTTCTAATATTTTTTATTGTTAATTGTTTTAGTTTGTCATAAAATAACTTCATTTTCTAATATATTTTGTGTACATCAAAACACTTGACAAAATGCGGGTACTCGTGAACCAAACCGTGGGTACCTACTCCTTTTCGGTTCAGTTCGGTGCTGGTACCCGCCCCACACGATTTGATTTCGAATAGTAAAATTAGGATCCCACCCCATACATGTGGTTCTAAAAACTTTCACTATCCGTCTCGCTCCGTAAACACCCCTACTTGCACCTTATAAAATCATATTTTAAAATCATTTATTTAATAGAAATTATATTTTTATTAAATAAATAAGCAATATTTAAATTTAATATTTTATGCAACAAAACAAAAACCTGATAGTGATAAAAGTGAAGATCATTTTTTTTATTCATTTTAATTTCTGTTATCAATATCGTTTTCTATTATTAATTAAATAGTAATAAATTGTTATGTATTTATTTGAAAATGACAAAAGAAGAGATTATCATTCATTTCAAATCAAACTTTTTTTTGAAATAATATGTAATTGTACATCTCTATCGTCAATTTTCACAATAATTTGGTTTTACAATCCTTTACTAATTTAAGATATAAAGATAATGTGATTTGTATGTATAATTTTAACAAACTTAAAAGTTGTCAACAAAATTTAGGTATAAATCGATAACTTTGTGATAACATTGCGATATACCATCAAATAGTCATATCTGATATGCAATTTGTTTTTAACTGACGATTCCGACAAAAAACTAAAACATTACACATTCCACCAAAAAAGGATACGGGATTAACCTTTCAATTTGAAATTGGTACTTTTTTTTTATCTTTAAATAAGTCAAATCATTATTTCTTTCTCTAAGACCATCCGCTACGGGCCGGTAGGGGGAGCCGTTACCGGCGGTAACACCGCCGTGGTGACCCGGTACGGGAGCGGTAGAGGCCCCAACCGGTACCGCCCCACCGTTCTCTCTCCTCTACCCACCCCACCTTTCTCTCTATCTCTCTCTTCTCTTCTTTTTCTTTTATTTTTTTAATTAATTATTTATAGTGGTATGGAATTGGTATGAGTAAAGATGGTATGGTATGATGTTGGTAAGATAGTGGCGCTGATGTGGCGCTGGTAAAGGTGGTATGATGGTAGTACGGGTAAGGATGACCTCAAAACTAACAGGACACAACAAAAGCAATGTATCTATTAACCAAAACAGAAAATGAATCTATTAACCAAACTACATTATATTATCGTATGGTAAGTTTGACAATATCTTTAACGAATATCATATATTTTTAGTCAAGACATTACTACTACCGATTTCCACTTATAAACACAATTTTTTTTAATGTACGTATGCACAAATATCAGAATTGATACATTCACCCTTCTTGCAAAACTTGAAATAGAAGGGTAGAAAAGGAAACAAGATTATGGACAATCAAAATCTTTGTTGCTTTGAAGGCTATACAAAAAAATGTTGCTTTCCTTGAGATGGACTTTAAGGACTTTACATTGTGCCCATATCATACAATCACCCAAATGCCCCCACACATACACATTAATAGAGTCAAGGAGACACATTTAATTGACCCCATCTACCCTTCTCCTTTCAAAAATCCAAAATTTCTTTTTCAAAACATTATAACCTCAACCCAAATGTTTGCCATTAAAGGGAAAAATATGTCAGAAATCACACTGATATCTACACCAAAGTTGCACATATTTTTCAAGGGTTAAACAGTCAATCTTCTTTATATATGTGGTATGTTATACATAATACAGAGTCTTTCAGGATTGTATATTATAGTACTTAAAAGACGTTTTAAATAGATTCACTAACAAATAGATCATGTTCGAAAGAATCAACAAACAAGTTATAATAAGCATAATTCATGTGAGAAACAGTAAAAGTATATTTTGATTCATGTATTTGTCATAAGAGTCATCATAAGTCCCAACGGTTGGAACCTAAACTAATGATTGTGGAATTGGCCTCACATGGTAATAAAAGCCACTCAACATAGAGAAAATAAAAACTCTTAGATAAAGATAAAAAACTATAAAAAAAAACAAAAATAAAATAACAATAAATATGTTTAATATATTCTATAAAAGACCTTAAGCCACATTGTTGTATTTGTATATCGATATGTTATTGCTAATATATTCAGAAAAATAACTCCAAATATAACTTTTTTATAACTCGATATGTTGGAATTGATAAATAGAAATGTATTTACAAATCATGTCTAGCTCAATTGGTGTTTCTAAGAACGGTGGATGGGATCCTAGTTTACTTGGGTTCGATCCCAATGAGAAACAATTGAGGGCATGAGGAGTACCCAGTTCTTGGGCTGGTTCAGTCATAGGCTAGACTACCTTCTAACCCAGTCAAAGACTGAGGTTAGGCTCTAGATCCAGCGTAAGTTGGACCGGGACAACGGCGGATTAGTGGACTGCCCATGGATGCCCGATACCGTCAGAACAGTGTGCATACGTGTGTTCATGGTAGTCGTTTATTGGTTCGACGCTGCTATGCTTTCCAAAAAAATAAAAATAGAAGGGTATTTAATAATATAAAACTTTAGTTTGTCCATTATTATAATTTAGAAAAAATGAAGACAAATTATAATATATGATCAATCAATTTCAGAAATATGTTCATCTCACATTCGTACACAATACATTTACCCTTTTGGTCCCACCTACTAAATTCACCATATATTTTCTTCCCTCTATTGGTTTAATACATATATATATCATGTGGGCCACACTTCCCTTTTTATTTATTCATTCAATAAAATATATAACTCTTTTACGCGTTTACAATATTAATATTTTATTTGAATTATTTTTTTGATTTTAATAGGTAGCTTCTACAAAGAAATATTTAATATTATTAGCCATATAAAAAGAATACGTGTTTGAAAAACTAATAAATTATAGAGTGAATTACATTTTATGGTTTGTTAAAAATTTTAATTTTTGTCTTTATGGTTTAAAAACTATAGTTTTACTCCTTATAATTTGTAAATCTTTGCTACTCTTATCCTTATAATTACAATTTAGGCTTTATTTCACAAAAGTGTCTCTAACTTGTTACGAAAAGTTAGTATATGTAATGGACTTCAATTTTTATCTCTTAACGTATTAAAACTTTAAAAAAATGTCATTGTATGTATCCAGCCTATTATAGCAGGTTACCCGCTGATGTGACACAGGTTTTAGTGATGTGGTATCTGACTGGATGCTGATATGTATTTTTTGTGTTTTAAAATAATTACAAGTAAAATAAAATAAAAAAACAAAACAAAACAAAATCAAAAACCCAATTAGGGTTCTCCTTGAACCAACATTGACGATTTCCAGAAGGGTTCTTCACCACCATCGTCGCCATCGGTCTAGGGTTTCCTCATGGTTTTTGATTTAGAGTTTATACGGGAAATCGATCTGGAAATCGTGGAACCATACGAGCACAAGTATGTTTCGATTTAGGGTTCATATGAGCACAAGTATGGTTTTCAATTTTAGGGTTCTTGATTTTATGACCAAATATGAGTTTGTTCATCTTTTTCATTTCATCTTCTTCATTTGTAGGTTTGTTCATAATCATCATCATCTTTATGTTAAAAACCCTAAGTTTATCCAGATTTAAGGTTTGATTTTTGGGAGCTTCGATTACCCAGATGAAAACTCGACCATGGTAACATTCCATGATTTTTAGGGGTTCGATTTTAGGGTTCGAAATGGAGAAGAAAGGGTTTCTTGATTTTGGGTTTCATCTTCTTCATTTAGGGTTTATTACGGTTTCATCATCATCTTCTTCATTTCATCGTCTTCATCTTCTTCGTTTCATCACCAGCGGTTTCTTCAACTTCCATCGATTCCAGAGGTTCGATTTGTATTAGATGTTTGGTTTTGATTTGTTTTGTTTCATTTAGATTGTTTAGTTTGATTTTTTGCTTTGTGTCGTTTAGATTTTTTGGTTTTGATTTGCTTCTGATCTGGGTTCATGTTCATCATCATCATCATCATTTTTATGTTCATGTTCATCAGGTTCATCATGAAATTAAGTAGTTATGTGTATTTTTTTTTAAAATAAAAAATTATAAAATTTATTGGTTACCTGTTGGATGGGTAACCGGATATATACAATTGAAGTTTTGAAAGTTTTGATACGCTAAAAAGTAAAAAAACTGAAGTCCAGTACATACAATAACTTTTCGTGACAAGTTTGACACACTTTTGTGAAGTAAACCCTACAATTTATTGTTGTTTTGGTCCTTGGTATTTACATTGCTTTACTATTTTGATCCCTTGTACTTAAATATAAAAATTAGTCCTTAGGGACGAAAATAGCAAAAAATTGCAAACCATAAGAATAAAAAAGACAATTACTAACCACATGGACGAAAATCAAATTTTTAACAAACCACGAAGACTAAAATTGTAATTGGTAGTTTTTTTTTTTTGAAAACCAATTCTAAATGACTTTGTCATGGGTTTTAATTAATGCTTCTATGTTGTACAAATTATAATACCCCGTCTTCTATGAATAGATTAAGAGATCAACCAGATAAGGATGTTAGAACTTAAAGAGGAGTTCGTACAACCCATCTTAGGCTAAGGTTCAAGTATAAACCTGAAATAAACGGAAAATAAAGAACGCCCTGATAACTCTCCATGTGGACCGTATACATTTGTGCATAAAACTCCAAAAAGAACTCAAATTACTCGTATGCACGTGCATACAGTTCAGATGAAGGGATACAAGTATGTTCCTCAGTTTTTCCGTTTTTTTAGGTTTTCTCTTAAACCTCCCTCACCCATCTTATATGGATAAAAATATTAATTTTTTTTAGTAACCCTGGTTTTTTGTTTAACTTACACGCACTAACTAACCCCCCTAACAAGTATGACTAGAAGGATTTAAAAAATATAAGTTATCAATTAACCTTATAAAATCCAAAGAATTTCACTCTTATCATAATATATATCATTTCTTACATCATCTTAAATAGAGAAATTCTACTTCCTCCTACTTTTTCTTCGATCCTACCCATTTTCTTACTCATTTGATCCACACAAGTGTTAAAATTAACGAATGATATGAGGAGAGAGAATTAATGAATTACACGATTAAATAGGAGGATATATAATTTCTCTCTTAAATATTTACATCTCCTTTATATATAAGGAAAAATCATGATGAATATTGTAATAGCCTTCACACTCCCCCCATGTACCCCACCACCTACACCCCCCTCACCTCCCTCCATTTATACACCTTCACATCACTCTTTCTAGTTACTCCCCCCTTCTCTTTCTACATCTCTCACTCTCTCTCTAGTTTATTTTTATGGGGTTTTTAGTGTTGTTTTCAGTAGTTTTGATACTCACTACTGGACCATCAGTGAGCAATGGTGGGTGGTGGCCACCTTCACCTGGGTTCTACCCAAGCTCAAAGTTCAGGTCCATGACCTTTAACCAAGGCTTCAGAAACCTTTGGGGTCCTAACCACCAGACCATCAATAACAATGCCCTTGCCATCTGGCTCGACCGTACATCAGGTAGGTACTCACTCACTCTCCTATTATCCTATATGTATATTCTCATTAATTAACTAATTATATCATTTAGTTTAATTTTTCAATCTTAATTAGCTTAACATTTTCTTGATCACTTCAGGAAGCGGGTTCAAGTCGGTCAAACCCTTCCGATCCGGTTACTTTGGAGCATCCATCAAACTTCAACCGGGTTATACCGCAGGAGTCATTACAGCATTCTATGTGAGCATACATAGGCCTACAGGGCCAGGTTCAAGGAAAACCTCAAATAAACAGAAAACTGGGGAACACCATTATAGCCTTCCATCTGGTACTTGTGCATACGGGTAATTTTGTAATATGCACGTGTGCATATGCATAGGTGCATAATGCACTTGTGCATAAAAACCGAGAATAAACTCGAATTACTTGTATGGACTAGTGCATATGGTTCAGATGGAGGGCTATGAAGGTGTTCATCGGTTTCCGTTTTTTTGAGGTTTTCTTTTGAACCTCATTCTACGTACATATAACTATAGACTTGGTATCACATGAGGTCAAACTAATTTTTGTGGGCATGCGAGATCACATAAATAACACTAAAGTTTCACAACAAAACATTGTGAAGGTAAACTTCATGATCTTTTTACCGTGAAGATTCAGTGAATATTGTAGCTAGCTTCATAATATTTTAGTGTGAACTTTCGGTGTTATTTTGTACTCTCACAAAAAACAAGTTGATCTAATGTAAATCCAACCAAACCCATTATTATTATTATATATAATTGCATATATGTTATATTAGTACAAACTTTAAAGCTCATGTCACAACACTTTGTTCCATGACTGATAATTTTCTACTTTCGACAATATGTCACATCCTTAACTTTTTTCCTTTTTGCGAACTCTTTTGTTTTTTTGTTTTGTTTTAAATCTAAAGAGTCAAAAGACGCGCTTAGCTAGTATGTGTCGTGCGAAACATCAAACGTGCAACCAAACGTATTGCATGGTCCGAAAAAGTAAAAATACATGTTTGAGGACATCATTAGGGTTTGAAGAACTTGTACGTACGTGTTCGGATGAAAGAATGACACTCTTTTGTTTAGTCCTCGGAAACATTTGTCTAAATAAACAGAATCTATTTGGTTATAGAAAAATAATGTTACATACTTTTACAAATTAATATATATTGAAACAATCATTCAAACAATGTTATGATTATGAATTATTGCACAAAATCCCAAAAATAAAATACATAGTCGTGGAGCATATATAGATTCTCCTTGTTTTTTTCAATTTACATATTTATCCTTTATTAAACTCTATCTAGAAAAACTCGTATAATTCTTCTTTTAATCTACACGATTAATTAGTTCGTACGCATTCAGATATAATTTACGTATTAACTAACGTGTTATTATGTCGTTTGAGACAGGGACCCACAAATCTAAGAAATGTATTAACATTTATTTTCAAGATGATGTTAGTGTTACCAGTCTTATTCAGTTTTTTCGATAGGAATATTTTAGATATGTGATTAAGGATAAATATGCAGCTTTCAAACAATGAGGCACACCCAGGGTTCCATGATGAAGTGGACATAGAGTTTCTTGGAACAACATTTGGGAAACCATACACATTGCAAACAAATGTGTACATAAGAGGAAGTGGAGATGGCAAGATTATTGGAAGAGAAATGAAATTCCATTTATGGTTTGACCCCACAAAAAATTTTCATCACTATGCAATCTTGTGGAGCCCTTCTGATATAATGTAAGTTTTATCTATTCAAATTACATTTTTAAGCATTTTTTTATATTAAAGTATGTCAATTCAAACATTATATTATAAGATAGGGTAACATATTGTTTAAGATTTGTGTGATATTCTAACCTATGGCTATATTTGGCAGACTGACTGATAAACTAGCTAGTCACATTTGATAAAAACTAGCTGAAAGCTTAATGGCAGAAGATCTTCAAAAAAAAATTGTTTAAAATAATGCACTTATAACATAAGGGTATTATTGGGAAAAATGAATAAGATATTGAACCGTTATCTAAAGTAGTTTTTCATAAAATCTAGTTTTTGGCTTAACAAATAGGATTTTTATTTTCCAATAAGCTACCAGATGGTTGCCAGACATGGTCTTTAAGCTTTTAACTCTGAATGATCATCCGTTGGTTTAGTTCTAACGAGTACTCTATTGAACGTTTTTCTAGATTTTTTGTTGATGATATTCCGATCAGAAGGTATCCAAGGAAAAGCGCTGCAACGTTTCCGTTAAGGCCAATGTGGTTATACGGATCCATTTGGGACGCCTCTTCTTGGGCCACTGAAGACGGGAAATACAAAGCCGACTACAGATACCAACCATTTGTCGGAAGGTTCACTAATTTCAAGGCGTCGGGTTGCTCCGCCTACTCGGCACCGCGGTGCCACCCCGTCACCGCCTCCCCAGGGCGGTCCGGCAGGCTTACAAGGAGGCAGAATATGGTCATGAAATGGGTGCAAAGCCACTACATGGTTTATAACTATTGTTGGGACAGGAAAAGGGACCATTCTTTGACACCAGAATGCTGGAAATAAGGGATTGGACCATTCTACCCCCCATACAAGTGAAGGGCACATGGACTATTGTACCCTTTAAGTTAAGGGTACTTTTTTAAGGGTCCCTTTTTCCTATAGGGTGTGTTGAGATGGGCCCACAAAGGGTGGTTCAACATCCAAAGCCCTCTGGAAGAACAAGAGAGGTTTTGGTTGTGTATTTTTGTGTGGTAATTTTTTTAAGATTTAAGGAGAGATGGGGATTTAAAAATTGCATAAAATGTATTTTTATTTCCGAATTGTGTTTCAATATAATAAAAATATACTTGTTTTCCGATAATTGTATTCGTTTTTAATGACATGACAAGATGTGTTAGAGTATCCACAGTGGTGGAACCTCTAAGAACCTCACTTGTCATAATTTTCTCTGCCACATCATTGTCATCTCAACAAGCTAAGAACCTCCTTAAAACTCTACAATGGAGATTCTTACAAAAACCCCACTTTTCTTTTCTTATTTATAGTATAATTTTTATTTGTGTGAATTATTATAGAACAGAAAAGGAAACTATTACAAAAATCTGGGTTCTTGTTCAAACACATGGGTTCCAATAAAAACCTATGACTGGACAAGAACCTCTGTCCCACAGTGGATGTTCTTGTAAAAACCCCAAGAAGAACCTAAAGCAATTACCTCCATTGTGAATGCTCTTATAATCATCATGTATATATTTCTTTTATGTCATTTTTAATAAATGATTAATCCAAAAAATAACAGAAATAAATGAGATAATTGATAAGAGTTGGAACTTATATAAGAGCATCTTTGATTACATATTTAACTAGAAGAGATCTTTTTAGTTTTTTAAGGATAATATTATTATTTATATTATTAAAATATTAGATATACCTAACAAAATATAGTCTTTCTATTAAATATTTCATTTCAAAAATTATTATTGTTGGAATACAATTTCTCTTATGATATTCATTTTTAAAAGAGTTTTTCAAAAAAAATATATAACAACATTTAAGATGTTTGATTATTAATTAAATTTAATTATACACTATATATTAATTGTTTTTAAATGTGATTAATTATATCAATTATTATTTAATATGTTATAGTTATAAAAAAACAAATATAACAATATTTAAATGTTTATGTAAGTTACATAAAATTAAAGCTATATTTTTTTCATAGATAATTAAAACGTTCTAAATATTTTAAATAAAAAACGTTTAATCTAACTCTTAATTATATATTCTTTTAAAATTACTAGTTACTTAGAATATGTAAAATTGATCAATTTTATTTTTATTATATGTATAGTAATTTAAATCATAAAGTAATGTATTTTTTTCCTAGAATTTGTTTTAACAAATTCTAAATTTATAACATATATAATAATCAGTTTTATATATTCTTTCAATCAATATATTATACTATTTAAAATCTTTACTATCTTGTTTTTATTAATTAGCATATTAGACTGTCAAAATTTTATTATAATTACGTTATTAAATATTTATCTTAATTATATTGTACAACATTTGTAATTTATTATTTATCCAAGATGCCTTTTTTGATCATTTCACATTATCATAAACTAGTTTTTACCAAACATAATTTATTCTTCAACTAACTTATCAATCAACAACTAACTTATCAGATAACAGTTAACTTTTTACCTAGTTTCCCAAACATAGCTTAAACCCTCAAAAATCTTGGATTGCTCCAAATCCGTGATTAATATTTTTTTTATTTAAACATGTAATTTAGAAAATTATCTACAAATTAATATAATAGAATTTTTATGCAGCTTTATGCATGTATTTGTCTCTAAGCTTGTTCTCATTGGCTCAAATCTAAACCTTGGTTTTCCAAACACCCATAAACATTGATCCACCAACTACCAATTTATTCCACAAAACTTTATATAACTCTCTCATGTCGGTGTTGTTACAATAAATATAAAATGATTATTATACTATTTAAATCAAATTTAAACTAGAAAAGTTTTAAATAAAATTTAGTATAAAGTTGAAGATGTGTTTTTGCAAAATATAAAAGTTAAATATAGATATTGTTTTGGATTAAAAGTTTACAGATAGGCATCAAATGTTTCTATGGTAGAACTCATACGAACCAACCTTTCACCTTGTTGGCCATCCGGATCCCATGATCTACAGTATCCCCCCCCCAAGCCGCTGGCTCATGCTAACAGCGTTGCACCTCCCTAGAACCGATGATACCGATCCTCCCTCATCCCCCATCTTCCTCTACGATCTCCCTTCTCTTCACCATCACTCTTCCCTTGTCGACTCCTGTAAGTGGCAAAACAACCCATTTTGATAGAATTTGGTGGAAATGACATTGATTTGAATACTCGTCCACTTTTGAATTTTTTATTCTATTCTGACCACTTTATTTTTTTACATTTAAATCTAGATGGCCTCCTTGTATATTATCATTATTTACAAAAGAGATCTCATCGAAAGTAAGTAGAATAAAAGGATGAAATCTTTTATAACTGTGATCTAATTTCAAACAACTGTGTATAATACTCACCTGTGTACATGTTTATGCGTTAAGTCATTCCAAATCATCGTGCTTTCGTAACATGCAACGACAGAACGGTAAAAAACTACAAGTTTTAATACTGTTTGTGGTTTATCTGCGAAATGAAGACACTCCTTAGACCGTTTTAAGGACACAATCTGAAGAAAACAAACATAAACCATATATACAATCCGAAACAAGGACGAAACGAAAACGAACTCTAAACAACCACAAGGATATAATATGTATGATTGTGGAAAAGAGATGGTTTTAAATTTCAAGAAAAGGAAGAAAAAAAGAGAGCCAAACCTACTACCATCCCTAAAAAAAAAGATGGGGCCTTTGGAACTTTTTGAAGTTGTAAGGAAGTACTTGGCATGTCTTGAAACAAATGGATATTGCAAGGTCAAGTCCAAATCTCCCCTGCCCTTTTCTGGATATATTTTGAATTGGTTGTAAAAAAACATATGTTGAATACGACTTTCTAAAATAAAATCGGCATTCGATAATGTGGGGTACTGCTATATCATACAGTCAAGCATAGTTATTTAAACTAAACCAAAGCTTCCTCACATCACATTAACACCATGGACAAGGACGTATTGGTCAAAAAAAAAGTTTGATGAGTTTGTTTGCATCATATTTCTTTAAACAATCTTGATGTGTCAATGTAATAGAGATAGAAGTTATTAAAGTTGGTTTATGCTACGTTGCTACTCTGCTAATACATATATAACAGACTTATCAAAAGTTATTACACGTCATAAAATCTCTTATTTTATATGTTATCAATGTAACATAGTAAAATGATATAATACACTATTTTTTTCTTCATATTGACGTAATGTAAAAGAGGTAGTCATAATTACTCCGACACGATAGTAACTGATTTAAGGACAAAGGATATAGATAAAAATAAAAAAATGAAATGGGGGATTGAGTTTTGATTTGAGTGGTTAAGATATCAAATCACCCATTCATATTATTTCATGATGGTGTAAATGGAATTTATGGTTGTGGACCATGTGGATGGAGAGTCATGTCCAAAATGTACATCAAAATTATATGGTTTGATACCATGTCTATCATCATATTTCAAGTGGACCCTGAAGTTTATTCATTTTACCTTGTGAAAAGGGAATAAAACTTTGCATATAGTTGTTGTAAGCATGGGCACATTTATGGAGGACAAGTTTAAGATATTGTTATGTACCAAATATAATATAGAACATAAATTAATAGAAGAATTGTTGATATGTATTACTCTGATAGTTGCTCAATAATTACATATTAAGTAAACTTTACTTTTCGTCATTCTATTTTGCAAATAAGCCGAAAATGGTTCGTGTGTTTTAAGAAGCCTAGAAATAGTCATCTTGCTATGTGTTTTGTTTGGAAAATGTCCTAAATACCAACACCGTTAAAAAAAAAGTCGATCAAGTAAGGCATTTGATCTTTCTACCAATTTACTAATTTCATATTAAAATAATTAATACACACTCTACTTAAACCTCACTAATGATTGTCACAATTAATCGCTTTTTCCTCCACCTACCCTGACACTCCGACCACGCTGTGACACCTTACCTCTTCTCTAGCATAACAAAAACCTTACATAATTCATCACCTTATTCATATCACTTCAATTTGCATGCTCACCATTTTCAACATATTAAACTATAGTTACTGAAGTAGTCGGTGACATCTTTACTGTCATTTTGCCAAGGTCACCTCTTTCCAACTATGGAGCTCTTAAGGGAACGCTCATCTCATAATTATAATCTTTCATTCATTATCCCTTTTTACATTTCATTATTTATTGCATATTTCCAACACTCCTCTTACATTTCTTCATCTACTCTCAATTTCTCTATATATGTAACATCCCGTGTCCGTTANTAACTTAAGGGGCTAATTTGTATTATTGGGAACTAATAGAATTAGGGGTTTCTTCCATTGTCCTCATTTAGGGAAATCAAAATCAATGTTGTGTGTGTGTGTGTGAGGTCTTGAAGGAACATTGGAGAAGATGATTGATTGAAGAGGAAACCATCAA
>LUCG01039840.1:0-10128 GCA_001633085.1 Carthamus tinctorius | reverse complement strand
TTGATACATACAAAATGAACTTTTATAGGTTGATACACACAATAGTATATTGGGGATAGTTTATGGTCCATCCAAACATGGACCAAATTACAAGCTAATTTATTAGGTAGCTTATTTTTGCCAAACAAAGTCATTATCTTCACAATATATATGCACACTCCCTTTCCTATAGATCCTACTCGAACACCATATGTGTTATTTATTTTGTAAATTAAATGTATTCGGTATTCATATCTATTAAAAGAGTTTATCTGTCTTTTAGCCAATAACTTAAAGATAAGTGAAAGGAGAAGGCTAAGTGGCCGTTTATTTGAACACTTACCCGGTAAGTACTTACCCGTAAAATTGAACACTATCCCCTATTGGACAATATTCTAGTCTTTCAAAACAGTATCGTACGCAACAGTTTACCCGGTAAGCTCTTACCAGGTAAGAGTTGTCGATCTCACTTATCGGGTAAGACGTTCGGTTCAAGCTCGCTCTTACCGGATAAGATTCCAGTCAAATTTCATGTTCGTCTCGTAGGGTAAATTGATCCAATGAACACTTACCGGATAAGCGCCAAACAAACGGCCACTCGCATCAATTTTACGATATGCTTTTTACATTTATAATGTATAGAATTATATGATTTTTTATTTCTATAGAAATGTAAATAACATTCCCCAAGTGGAAACATCATATTGGAGCATAAACGTGGGTCGTGGGGAATTAAGCCTCATCTTCTATGTTCTTTCCTTTTTTCTTAGCCACCCAAGTCAAAGTCAATATCACGACTTTGACTTGCCTTCTATCAAACGATTTCATTTTCTTCCAACCAACTTAATTTACACTTTGAACCCTTCTTTGCTTTATTTCTCTAGAATCATTTTAATTTTACACTTTCCACCCCCTTGCTTACTCTTTTTTGTTCTGGAACTGTTTTAATTTACACTTCCCACCCCTGCATATAACATTCCTAGTTCCAGAACAATCTTAATTTACACTCCACACCCTCCTAGTTTTCATCCAATTCTTGTTTCACAATCCCTTCTTTTATTTCTTCAAATTTAACCCTTTTTATAAACTTGATCTCGGTTTACACTATTTTGTTGCTTTATCGTAATCTTTTAATTAGTGAACCCGATTGAAAAAAGAACACTGAAATCGAAAGAATGTAATTACTAATTAGTGAATACATATATCTGTGTTCATGCAAGTTTTTCTTATATGTTATTGTCAACTTGTATCTTTTATATATAATTAAATACACACAATAGCGACATAATATATATATATATATATAAACGGTTACAATTTTAAATAATCTATAACATTATGCAAAACAAAACATACTTTCCATCAAATTTTATTTTAAACATTGTTAAATTTTCCAACACAGCAAAAGTGTAGCTAAAGTTTTCATCTATTTTAAACCGAAAAGTAATTCTATATGTTGTCATATTAAATTTTTTTTATGTGGATTAGCTTAATTAAATACCTTATTCGTTTTTGCATTTAATCATTTTGTATCAGAAAATTAATATATACCAATTAATAATTTAAATTATCAATCTAATTTTATAAAGCTATATCATATATATTCCATGGCTGCTTGGTTTAAAAAACTAACCTAATTTCGGTCAGCCGCCGCCATGGCTTAATACCCTTCATCATAATCCATTTTATTATAATATTTTAGTCACTTTCATTTTTATCAATTCCATTATTATAATTTGCTCCTAATAATATTATAGCTTCAACCATCATGACTATATTTATGAAAAACTAATATATTAATAAATATTTTGTTAAAATTTAATTAATTTTATAATATGGTTGCTTTTATTTTCAAAAAATTTGAAAAATGTAACCCTTGAATTTATTGATACGAGCAAGTGGAAAAGAGAGTTTATGTCCTTTTGCTAAATGACAAATTTCACAACTCGTCGAAATTCAAAAAGATAACAAACGGGAAAATCGATTTTTGCAAACCCTGTATGATCGGTATATTTATTAAAACTAATATATATTTTATTTAAAGTACATAAAAACACCAAATATATGAATCGGCGAAAAGAAAATTGTCACGTAGATCAGTTCTAGCGTAACTATTTTTTATAATCACCATTTGCAAAACGCAAACGAGACAGATAGTCAGATAGGACCAGGTGGAACAATTTTCATATAGAACGAGTTAAAATAATTGTCACCGTCATTATTTAAAAAAATATTCTTTCAGTCGTTTAATCCATCATCTTAATCTTGCTCAATTAATTCGTTGTCGTAATCGTGGCTTTCTTATTATTATTATTATTTTCCTTTTAAATGAATATGTAAGTATAAAGTTAGATTCCAAGATTCATAAAATATAAATGTGGAACATGCATGTATACATAAACAATAAGAGTCCTCCTGTCTTGAATTATGCCCTTGTTTCATTCTAAATCCCCATGTGAATGTCCTAAGTGTAAGTGGTTGTCCTCAACATCATAACAAATACATCAATTAACTAATCATTTTATTTCAAAAATTATTTAGTTTCAATTAGCCCACCAACTTTATAAAAAACATTTATAAGAAGATGACAAACATGTGGTATTCCTATAATTTGATGCCATTATTAATCATATTTTATTTGTTAACTATACATTACTACATTAGATTCCAAAAAGTAAAAAAATTCTATCAATAATAAAGAAAACCCTTTTATCTCTTTCATTTTCTCTATTTTATAGATAGTTTTAGAAAAATTGTTAGAGCAGAATGTTGACCTAAAATTTTTGTTTTTTCAATTTCGAATAAGCTGTAGGAGATCCTCTAACAATGAAGAGTTGTTTTATCGACAAGACGACCTATTACACTCGATCGTCCAACGGACAATTATTTTCAACTAATGGACAAGGTCGGATTAATTTGTAAAAGTCAGTGGACAGGTACATGCAATGCAAGAAAATCTGGTAGGACTACCTATGCCGTTAATATTTTTATATCTATTATTAATTATCGTTATCTGATTTGGATAGTGCTAGTGGGGATAAATAAATTATCAAGCACAGAAAAAAGAGCTTGAATTTTCAATAGTTGATTCCGTTAGACAATAAAACTAAATTTGAATTATTTCAAACCAACAAATAATCATCTTCAATGAAAACCTATAAAACATTCAAAAACCATTAATTAATTACATATCAATTAAAATATACTAATACATTTTTTTAAAACTTGATATACAAAAACTACTTTTGAGAAATATTCAAAATTTATCTATTCGATATATGCTTATTTCTTAATCAATTATATTTAAAATAAATATGGGTTTTTTTAAAATACCCCCTTGGTCAAACGTTGGGTATAGACCAAGTCTAGTACTCTAAGCTACAATTATTTATAGTTACAGAAAAATTAAGATGAATTATATTAATCTAATTTGAATTAGTATATAATTTATTTTTTTTGGGTGTATCTCAATTCATCATGTGGAAATGCCATTTTCCATATTTTAAGGGGCATTTTTGAAATTTCGTTTTTTCCCACCTTCTTTCCTCTCTCTCTGGCGTATCAGCTGATGTAAGCTTCTAGAACTTCTGATTGACCTCTACATAGTCACTCATATCGTCGTCGCTTCGTAAATGCAGGCAAGGGCATTTATGTAATTTCCAACCAATTAAAAGCTCTTTATTCGATTATTAGTAAAAATAAAATTATATACATTTGCACGTTATGAATCTAGCAATTTCTATAATTAGACATCTTCGAGTTTACCCGAATCATGTGTTATTTTCCAAAATTACACATTTATCCCAACCTTATAACTTATTCATCAGCTAACTTATCAGCTAGTTTGTCAAACATAGGCTATGTTTGGCAAACTAGCTGATAAGTTAACTTATGACGACTGATAAGGTAGCTGATGAATAAGTTATGTTTGGCAAAAATTAGCTGATAATGTAGCTTATGACTGTAAAAGGACAAAAAAAGACATGTTTGAAAAATAGTNTGGAATAAAAAAATAAAAAGTCTCATAAGTCACCAAAAGGTTAGTGGGAGTAGCTTTTCAAAAAGTTAGCTTATAAGTTAACTTATAAGCTAGGTTATAATTCATCCGAACATGTACCTGACTTATAAGTTAACTTATTTTTACCAAACAATGCCTTAGTGTTATTTTTAGCTTGTATATATTTCAACTAATTCTATAAGACGATAAAAAAATCGAAGTTAATGACTAATAAATAAAAAGGAAGTATTCCGACAAATCTAACTATCTCTCAACCTTGTATTTATATTCAATTACAAATGTAAAAGAGTCAGATTCAAATGAGAACTCAAATTTGTTGCAATTGTTAAAACAACCGAGAGCACGTCAAGTGACATATTCATAATTTAGTCTGAATAATTATGTATTATTTAATCTGAATAATACAACATTCAGTATTATTCAGTCTGATAATACGTATTATTCACACTAAATAATACTGTTTGCTAAAAACATTCAGATTTTTTTTTTAATATTTATTTACCCATTGAGGTAAAAACCGATATTTTATTTTCGTCATTCAACGGTCTAATAAACCGGCGGTTCTTATATACCGGTCGGATGAGCCGGAAGACGAGTAAGGTGACCGGAATTTAAAACGGTCAACGGTCACGTTTACGCACATCAAGTTTGACGAATAGCTGTCAACTCAGATGGTAATTTTATAAACAAACAAACCTGTAGTTTATGCATTCACATGGTTGTACTCATAGCCTTCTGATTTGTACCTTTAATTCTTCCAAAAGCCAATAAAGATATCTTATTCCAAAACGGACCCACACTGCTCCAGGTTATCAGAAAATTACAACTTTGGTCCCTGTTCTTTGTTGTTTTTCTATTTTTACTCCTTACAAAAAGACTTTCATGGCTGGCAAAAAAATGACTGATTTTGATCTTTCTCATCAACAAAAAGTTAAATTTCATTCGTTATTTTCATCATATGCCTTTAACATAAGTGTAAATTAGTCATTTTAGCTCTAAAATATAAGAAGATAACATTACTGAAGTAGGGGTGGGTTCAAATGTGAACCACTTTTTGGTTGTGAACGTGAGGACAGTCGAGAGCGCGACATGTGGCGGATGACTAGGCGCCATGTCAGGTCCACGGCGGATGACTAGGCGCGATTCATGGGTGTGCATTGAATTAAGGGGGGGACCACACTCAAAGCCGACACGTGTCGTGCTCTCAGCTGTCCTCACGTTCACAACCAAAAAGTGGTTTACATTTGAACTTTCCTCTACTGAAATATATATATATACACACACGTATAATATATTTAATTTATCTTCATATTTCAGACAATGACGACGGATACAAATATTTTTTTCATAGGATAACACTACATAACATAGACAAAAGATAATTGGAAAAAATAACACGAATTTTATCAACGTGGTCTTTTAAACGATGTTAAATAACACTTGAGATATTTTTAGTCCAATTATAACTTTTCAAGGTATTTTTATTTTTTACTTGTTTTCAAGAGATTTTTAAGTTTTTAATCCTACTCCTACAACGTTTTAAAAATTGTTGTAGTCATATGCAAATAGACATGAAACTTAACCTTCAAGGACTAAAACCAAACATTTTATACATACCATCTTCATTTCTTAAGATAAAAGTTTTATAAGGATGAAAATCAGAAAAGACAACAAACCATAAGGACCAAAATTGCAACCTACTCCCAAATTATTTTCTAAAGCTTCCACTCCAAATCGATTATATAAATTCACATCTCACCGGATCTGTAATCTAAACAAAGGTTCGAAACCTTTGAGGATTTGTCAGATTTCGAAAAAATGGAGGAAGAAGGAAAGCTTAGTATCAGCCGGAGTGTGTCCAGAAGCATCGGCCGGAGCTTCAGCCGGGCCGCCGGGAGCTGGCGGATGGAGGACGTCTTCTCCGCCGGCGGCGGCGCCAGCCACGACGGCCGGAGCAGCCGTCACTCCATGGAAGACGAAGAGGCCCTACGGTGGGCCGCCCTGGAGAAGCTACCGACCTACAACCGGCTACGAACGACGATCTTCAAGTCGTATATTCCGGCCGACCAGCAGGAAATGGCCAACGACACGATGTTGTTGGACGTCCGAGAACTCGATCCACACGCTCGACAGAGCTTCATCGACAAGATCTTTAAGGTCGCCGAAGAGGATAACGAGAGGTTCTTAAGGAAGTTTCGAGATCGAGTTGACAAGTAAGTCAACGCTTGGAAATTTTGGGGGTGAATTTGATAGTTTGATCTTTGTTGTTTTTTTAATTTATTTTCTTTTGGCTGTTTTAGGGTCGGGATTTCGCTTCCGACGGTTGAGGTTCGGTTTAAGAATCTATCGGTGGAGGCGGATTGCCACGTGGGAGACAGGGCGCTACCGACGCTGATAAATTCGGCCAGGAACATCGGGGAATCGCTCTTGGCGACGATCGGAATCAGTTTCACTGAGAAAGCGAAGCTTCGGATTCTGAAGGATGCATCCGGGATCATTAAACCGGGGAGGTACGTGTTTGTCGATTGACGAGAGTAAAATTGTCATTTTGTTAAGTAAAAGGTGTAGTGATTGTACGCATCTAAGTGACCTGATCGAGGTCGAGTCGTTTAGACTTGCTGGATTGAAAGTCGTACTTGAAAAGTGACTGTGACGACTGTTAGCCGCTTATAATTTACTGTGTAAATTATTGCATCAAAAAAGCATCTTTTAACAATTATGCTATATTTTTTTATATGATATCGATAAAAAATTAAAATCTTTAAAATAAATTACATTTAATTTAATCGGATACTATATTTTAGCCATTTTAATACTAATTATATGATAAATTTATTCTTATATATATACATATTAATTTTTCTAACATCTTTTATTGTAGAAAAAATTATTTATGTTAAAAATAAGATATATATATATTTTTTTCATTTAAAGATTTTTATAAATCTAGATATATTTTTAGCATATAATTGTTGGAAAAATTCTTTTGGTTGCTAAAATATCAATTTTTTTCCTTTTAACATAATTATTGGAGGGCATTTGATGAATTATTAATTTCATTGATTTTTACCTTATAAATTCTTACTGTGTATGGCTGTCTTAACCAACTTTTTAAATTTCATCCCGATGGTAAATTTGTATCAGATAAAAACCTGTTAAATTTTCTAGCCTAATCCACTCTCAACAACAATCATGTAAATACCTATCACTAGAAAGAGAATAAAAACATTAATTAAACATGGTAAATAAAATAAATTATGTTATTTTGAGTAATCAGTGAAAAAACTTTTAGAGAAATTTAAAACAACACAATTTTTATTAAGCTTTATTTTCATGATGGTGTTGTTTCTTTTGTTTTTTCTGGTCACAAGGACTACATTTTTTCTGTGGGGTTGGACATAAATTCGTTAGTTTTCTGTACCTTTAATAGTCGATTTGTACCATTTTTTCATAGTTAAATCAGCCACGTTTCAATAATTTAATGTAATTTCTAAAAGCGTTACCAACAATAAAATGAGTAGTTACTAGTGGCTCTAAAAAGTGGGGTCATGGCATAAATCGTTACAAAGCTCAGTCTGCGGCTATCACGTTAGTCCCAGGACATGCCATAACTCAACTCACCTTTTTCGTTCGTATTTAACTGTTTTATTAATTTTTAGTATACAATTTTTTTTATTATAAATATTTGGTATATAGATTTGCTGTCGTAAGTCACGTCTTGAAAAATGTAATAATCGTTACTGGTTTTACAGGATGGCGCTTTTGTTGGGGCCACCGTCTTCCGGTAAGACGACCCTTTTGTTGGCTCTGGCGGGAAGACTAGATCCAAACTTAAAGCTCGATGGAGAGATAACTTACAACGGTCATAAGCTGAACGAGTTTGAACCTCGAAGGACCGCGGCCTACATTAGCCAGAACGATATTCATGTCGGAGAATTAACCGTCAAGGAAACCCTAGATTTCTCGGCAAGATGCCAAGGAGTTGGATCTCGATTAGGTAAAACTTCCATGTCTGATTACAACAAAATTGGTTTTATACAACGTTATATCATGTCTTGCTGGTTTAACAAATGTGCTATAACGTTTTTATGCGTCTTAATAAGTTTTCAAGACAATTTTGAATTAAAACTTGCCACTAGTACTTTTTTATACGACATTGCTTGTAAAAATGTTTTATAAACTACAAATGTCTTACACATGATGGTAAAGTAGTCATTGTCTCTAAAATATGAGGTGTCAATGACATATATTGAAATGACTATTTTACCCTCATGTACAACACATATGGAGCAGTTAACAAATGAAATTTAAAATCCGTTAGTGGGAGGGACCAAAACCAAACACTTTTGCATACCACGAGGGTTTCCTTCCGATAAAAAATTTGTAAGGATCAAAATGATGAAAAAAAATAAACCACAGGGACCAAAATTGCGAGCAATTTACTCTAATAAAAGCTACTAGAATACTTTATTTTAACATTTTTTGCAGCACTTCCTTACAAATGTTTTGTGCTGTAAACTTAAGTCTTATAAAACAGTCTATTACGACAATTAGGCATTTTTTAACGTCCTATAAATCCAATTTCATAGTATTCTCTGATGTAATCTTGAGAATAAAAGTATGAGATACAGGCGATAACGAATGTAACGAAATACAGAAATGCTAACGGAGCTTGCAAGACGAGAAAAGGAAGCCGGGATCTTCCCGGAAGCCGAAGTCGATCTCTTCATGAAGGCAACTGCCATTGAAGGAGATCAAAGCAGTTTGATCACATACTACACTCTAAGAGTAAGTATTATTATATTAAGTTTCATGGGGCGAGTTGAAATGAAAACTCATCTTTCATTGCGAACATCAGGACAATCGAGAGCCGCGACACATGTCCATATTCAGTATTAATAACGAACGTGAAATATTCATGCATTATTCAATGAATAATGCAACATTCAAGCTGAATAATATATTATTCATCTTGATTGCTTGTATGAATATTTCACCTTCGTTATTCATACTGAATATGGACACGTGTCGTGCTCTCGGCTGTCCCCACGTTCGCAATGAAAAACAAGTTTGCAACCAAACTTTCGTCTAACTTTGATAATCTTTAACCATTTCTTTCCAAATCAAAACACTCATATATTTCTTGACCCGAACAAAAAACAGATTTTGGGGCTCGATGTCTGCCGTGATACCTTTGTTGGCGACCAAATGCGACGTGGGATCTCAGGAGGGCAAAAGAAGCGTGTGACCACCGGAGAAATGCTTGTGGGACCCGCGAAAACTCTGTTTATGGACGAGATTTCGACCGGGCTCGACAGTTCGACGACATTTCAGATCGTGAAATGCTTGCAGCAAGTCGTTCACTTGACAGAATCGACGATCTTCATGTCGCTACTGCAGCCGGCTCCGGAAACGTTCGATCTTTTCGACGACATCATTCTGTTGTCCGAGGGCCAGATCGTGTATCAAGGACCACGAGAAAACGTGGTCGAGTTTTTCGAGAGTTGCGGATTCAAGTGTCCGGAGAGAAAGGGTACTGCTGATTTCTTGCAAGAGGTACGATTTTGCTCCTGATTCGAATGGAGGTTTTTAACGGTGTTAGTGACCAGGTCCCGTTTTCAAAGCAAAATCCAAACTTGGAGCACTAAGTTTTGATTTGTTGAAAGTTTCCCATAATCAACATGTTTAATCCTTTGTTTGATTTTATCATCTAATTTGTTAAAAATCTTGATGATATTACACAGGTTACATCCAAAAAGGATCAAGAACAATACTGGGTCGACCGAAGCCGACCATACCGGTACATCCCCGTGAGCGAGTTCGCTCAACGTTTCAAACGATTCCACGTCGGCGAGAAGTTGTTGAGCGAGTTGGCCGTCCCATACGACAAGAACCATAGCCACAAAGCCGCCCTCGTTTACAAGAAATTCCTGGTCCCGAAAATGGAGCTCCTCAAGGCTTCATGGGACAAAGAATGGCTTTTGATGAAAAGAAACGCGTTCATTTACGTCTTCAAGTCTATCCAGATCGTGTTTATAGGATTCATTTGCACAACCCTGTATCTGAGGACCGAGATGAAGCACAATAACGAGGTGGATGGTGCGATCTACGTGGGGGCGCTTTTGAACAGT
>LUCG01039772.1:0-11877 GCA_001633085.1 Carthamus tinctorius | reverse complement strand
GCACATCCTTTCTTCACCTCTCTCTCTCTCTCTCTCTCTTCAAATTCCTAAATTCATTTCGCTAGGTTGTTCTTCATTTCCTTCTGATTTTGCTTCACTTCTGTAATTATTTTTTTGATTCCAAATGGGTTTTGTATAATCAAAGAAAACCCCATTTTTTATATGGATTGTGTGGGTTCCAAGCTTGTTGATTCGCCGGCGGTGGCTCTTTGCCGGAAAAGATGTCACTTTCTTGATGAAGCAATTCACCAATGTTACGCTCTTGCTCAAGCCCATTTAGCCTACTTTCGTTCCCTCAAATCCGTCGGCGATTCTCTCCACCGTTTCTTCGATTTGCACTTGCTGCCGCAGGCGACAACCCTCCGTCACAACGAAAGGGGGATTCTTCTGGTCCTCCACCGCCGGCGGTTGAAAATTCGCCATTCGTGATCAAATTCTGGCTCGTCTCACCTTCAACAGTATATAATTTGACAATCAAATAATTCTCAGACTTTGAATTGTAAGCCACAGTATATAATTTGAACACTTGAATCGTGAGCTACAGTATATAAATTGTCAAAGAGGAACCATAATCACTATCACGATGAACTTATAAGGGAGAAAACATTGTTATATTTGTGATAAATGACATATGAACTCTGATTTTGGTGGTTATACGTTTGACGGGAAAAGTAAAATTGAAATTCTAGAAGTCCGACTTTGATTTTGTTGAACATACACATGTGAATCGAATAAGGCTTCTAAGGTAAAGGTGATCTTAAATTTTAAATAATATATAATTGTTAGAGAAGAATCATAATCACAAGCAAAATTTATATATAAGAGCCACATACTCACTTTTTCATATAACCTAGTCTTATCACAATTCACTATTTACAAGATAATTAGATAAATCCAATTATATTTACAAGATAATTCTTATAGCCGATAATGTCCTTATCCTATTAAAGTTTTATAAAATTAAAAAAATAATAGAAATATGCCAAATAGAAAATTTTCAGTTTTAAAATTACAGCTGCAATGATTATATTATAAATATCTAAAAGTCAAAAGTTAGGAGCTTTTTCCATCGATTGGTAGTTTGCACTTTCGCAACCCTAAAAAGCAAACTTGCTCCCCACAAACGGGATTCAGTCAAATCTACCTTCACTTAACTTACTCGGTCAAACTACGTATAAAAATAAATATACTTTTACTTCATTTTTATTTTCCATAATATATTCAAATACTTATAATTTAAATAATAAATGGAGCTTCAAAAGAAAACATTAAAAATAAAAAATAAAAAACCTTCGTAGCCTTCATCTGAATCGTATACGTTCATGTATACGGGTAATTTGAGTTCCTTTTAGGTTTTTATACACAAATGCATCACCACCTATGTATATGCATGTGTGCATATTACAAAATTACATATATATACAAGTACATATATTTCAGATGAAGGGGGTTACGAGGGTGTTCCTTGATTTTTCGTTTATTTGAGATTTCTTCTTAAACCTGACCCTTAAATTCTATATATATATATATATATAGAGAGAGAGAGAGGAAAGTTCAAATGTGAACTCATTTTTCATTGTGAACGTGATGACCAATAAAATCGCTCCACGTGGCAATCTGAATCGGCGTCTATATTCAGACTGAATACAAGCTTTATTCAGTCTGAATAAAACATGAATATTCAGACGAAATATTGCCATGTGACGCGATACTAGTGGTCCTTACATTCACAATGAAAGATGAGTTTATATTTGAACCTGACCATACATATATAGAGAGAGACGAAAGTTTGGCTGCGAACTCTAATTTCGTTGTAAACGTGAGGACAACAGAGAACGCTCCAAATGAAGTATTCGGTCTGTATTATTCAAACTGAATAATACAACCTGAATAATGTATAAAAAATGATATATATATATTTATATTTAACCATTGTAACAAATATTTGATTTGGATATTAAGATGACATAAATAAAATTTAACGCAAATTATATCAATATTCTTAAAAAAATTGATAAATAAATATTGTTCAAAACCAAATCTTTTTAAATTAAGACTCATATATATCATATCTTAAGAATATCTTTTATTTTTTTTTAAAATTATTTTTGGGTATTTGGGAAGAAGAACATTATTAAGTCGAAGGTATGTCTTATTGAGAGTAGATCGTCAATCTCTCACTTCACTTCCCCCCCACGTTGCTTAATTGCAATCTCTCTCTCTCTCTCTCTGAAATCTCTCTCTCTCTCTCTCTCTCATATCTCGCTGATCCGATTGGACTGCAGCAGTCTCATCGACCACTAATGACCACCTTCTTCTTCTTCTTCTTCTTCTTTCAGATCCACTCTTAGCTTCAGATTAAGGTATGTTTTTCAATCTACAATACTCTTCTTCAGATCTATAACTCCTTTGTCTGATTCATCACATCTTATTGCTTCATTATCATCATGTCGATCGATTAAGAGATCCATCCATCGATCGATTCCAGTCTCCAACACTACTAACGTTTGGGGAGGAATACGATTGAAGCTAGAACAGTTGTAATTTTTTCATGTAGTTTGGTTGGTTCATGATGTGACAGTGAGTGATTGCTATCGTACTTGTTGGATTTGTGTTTTTTTAGTTTTTTGGATAGAGTATTTAAGCTGTATTGCTTTCGTTTTGGAGAAGAGCTGTGTTTCTACTGTTTATATGCAGTAATGAGATGAGTTTTGTTCTAAATTTGAAACCAGTGTGATTCTATTGTGGTGATTGTATGAAAATAAGCTTACTGTGAAAATCTGTTTCAGAGATAATAACCAGAGTTTTTTGTTTTATTTTTTTAAATCATTGGGGTTATGGTTTTGGTTTCAAGAATTGCTGCAAACCTGTGGCTTAAGCTACCATTCTGTTTGCTTTTTTAACATTGTTTCTACATGAATTTGTTTCTTGTGGAGAATTTAACTGAGAGTATTTCAGTTTAAAAATATTCACATTCATGGATTGTGATTTTCAATATTGCTGTTGTTGTTGTTGTTAATCTTTTGGGTAAGCAGTGTCACTCTTGAAGGATCTGGCTATGATTGGTTTTGGCTTTGATGCTTTTATGAGATATAATTTGATAATTTTTTGTCTTTGTGTTTCTCAGTTTTATGGTTTTTAAGTTTTCTAAAATTTGAGCTGTGTTTTCTAGTGAGAGGTGAAAGCAGGCATTGAATAAATAAATCAAAGGAAGAAGTTAAGAGAAATATGAAAAGCAGGGCTAAGCCAACATGAACTTGTCCTTTTCTGTAGATACAACCACCTCCTTTCGAAAATTAAAGGGTGATTTTCTAAATTTGTGATTTATATATTTATACAAATATGAAGCATGAAAACTTTCACAATCGCACACAAGTGTACTCTAAATTGAGACAAAGTTATTATCTTGGATTCTAAATTGACCAAGTGCGATCGCTAAAGTTGCCATTGGTACTTGATGTTACGATTGTTGGAGCATTTTTAATGGTTTTGTACAGATCACACGCTAAAAAAGCATGTAGATACAACATAGTATTTCTTGTCTTCCCTCTTGTCTTTTCAGTGTCTTTAGAGGATGTGCTTAGGATAACTTATACATTATCATTTGGAATTTGAAGTTTTGAACTATGAGATGATTTCCAAATCACATATGTTTTTAAGTTTATATTTGATCCTATGGTTGAGGGTTCAGCAGCTTCTCACACATATAGATGTAGGAAATGCATTACCAAATGAATCAGCATTGATTTTCTTTACTTGTGTACTAGATATTTGATTTCAACCTTTATGTTTATACCTTATTTTCCAACATTGACATGGGTCTTTATATAGTATTTCATTTCTTTAACCCTAAAAAGTCTACTTACCAAAGTTATCATTGATTTCTGCAAAATTAAGTCCTAATAAATAGATCTCTTACCCGATTAGCATTGTGATCGGTTGAATTTCATTCAAAAAAATTTAACAACATCCATAGCATCTTTTATTGCAGGTTTCAGATTTTTAGCACATAATTCATATCATGGCACCAGTAAAACACTCTAAGGTTGATGGAAGAAAATCTACTAACAATTACTGTTCTACGGTGACACTGGTGGCTTTTGTGGCCCTCTGCTTGGTGGGCGTATGGATGATGACTTCATCTTCTGTTGTCCCTCTTCAAAGTTTAGGCACTACACACAATAACAAGAATGAAGTTAGAACAGTAATAACTAAGGAATTTGACACCGATGATACCACTGATGAGAACAGTTCAAACGATGATGGGACTTCAACTCCTGATAACAGCAATTCGAAACAGTTTGAGGATAATCCTGGGGATTTACCTGAGGATGCAACTAAAGGAGATAGCAGTTCAAATTCACAACAGGACAAAAACAATTCTAAAGAGGACACGGAGATAAATCAAGAAGAGAAGGTTACAACTGCAAATGAAAATGAAACAAAAGATGCAGAATCTAAAGCAGAGGATGGGGAGGCTAAAGATGAGGAGACAAGCGGCGATGGCGATAGAAAAAATTCTGGAGGAGAAGAAAAGGAGGAAAAACAGGATAAAGTTGATGCTCCATCAACTGAGACATTGCCTGCTGGGGCCCAGTCAGAGCTTTTGAGTGAAACATCCGTTCAAAATGGATCATTTTCAACTCAGGCGACAGAGTCAAAGAATGAAAAGGATGCGCATAAGTCACCAGAATCTGAGAAAAATAATGGGTACCATTGGAAACTTTGCAATGTGACTGCTGGGCCTGATTTTATTCCATGCCTTGATAACTTGCAAGCAATTAGGAGCCTTCGATCGACTAAGCATTATGAACACAGGGAAAGGCACTGTCCAGAGAACCCTCCTACTTGCCTCGTTCCTCTGCCTGAAGGATACCAACGCCCAATAGAGTGGCCTACAAGCAGGGAAAAGGTATACTAGTTTCTTCATGGTATATTCACTTATTTTGTTGATTAATGCTATTGGACGCAGTGTCTCCTTTCTTCAAGTGTTTATACACATAAATGCATATGTACACGTGTGTGTAATCATGCAGCATATTATATGCATGCATGTATATTTTACACCATTAAAAGATAGAGGTTTAAATCAATCTTTGGCATCTCTGTATTACTAATGATATGGTTTTGTTTTAACTTTTAAAGTGATAAAGATGCTTATTAACAGTACGTTCATTTAGATGATTTTTTATACTAAAATCAATATAAGATCAAAATTTGTATTAGAGGATATTGCTAATTGACGTCCAAATGTGTGAATGTATCTCCAAGTCAGGATAGAGAGGATTGATCTTTGATGAGCTTTACATGTAAACAATTGATGAATTTATGTTGTTTTGCAGATATGGTATCATAATGTTCCTCACACTAAGCTGGCAGAACTTAAGGGACACCAAAACTGGGTGAAAGTTACCGGTGAATTCCTTACATTCCCTGGTGGTGGAACTCAGTTTAAGCATGGCGCCCTCCATTATATTGATTTCATACAAGAGGTAATGCTTCCACCAGCTTCATACCATTAGATTTGTTTGCTCTTGCTTGTCAGTGTTTCTTTTCCTTGACTGTGCACTTAGAAATTTGACATTACAGTATAAATGCATCTTATTTAAATAAGTGGCTCGCCCTTGTATGATTTATCCATACTTTATAATTGGCGCCATTGTGGTCAAGGGGAAAGATAACAAATAGATACCAATTGCTTATTTTGCATTCATTTACCTTGATTATCTATAATGGGAGTTGTGGTCTAGGAAGGGAAATATCGATGCCTACATCAACACATCTGTAGGTAATGGGGCAACTTTCAAAGTAAGGAAGGGGGGCAGTTCTTCCCTACAGCATTTGTTTAGGGGGATTTCTAACCCCAAAAGTTAAAAGATGTTCAGGAGGCATTCTCAGAGCTTAAATTAATTTGTATTTTCTGTTTATAACTACAGCATCGCCTATCTGCTAGAGACATTGAAATGATTCTCATACACTGGAATCTTGATTTTCAGGAACATGATAGAATTTGCTTGCATGGGATTTCATTGTTTGGGATCTTTGAATATCTTGAACCATCTTTTTTCTTTTTGAATGCTCTTAAAAGCACATCTCATGAATTATATGCTACTCCCATGCATGCTCATAATTAGGCTAATAAGTACTAATTAGAGATGGGGGTTTTTGAATCTATTAATTATACAATATTGAATATGACCTAAAGTGGGTGTCTACTCGCAGATTTCAGCACTTATCAAGTTGGAGCATACATGTCTGTCATGCTCAACTTGCTGTGCATACTAAGTCCATCTTAGTCTTCCATAGTGGTTCTGTTAATATCGCGGAGTTGATGTTCTATATGATACAAATATGCTGATGAATAGATAGAGGCTCACTTTGTGTAACCTTTATACAGTCCTCACAAATTAGCCATCAATGTCTAGGTGTTTTGTACGGTTATAGACTAGGTATCATAGTCTAACCTGATTGGTTTCTCTGTGGGGGCTCCTGAACTTATGCAACAAACATCCACGTCGCCTCACAAGTAACATCTACCATAGCTTGATACTCAAACTGCAAAGTCCACACTAGACTATGATACACTGTGTTGCTTCTTGCTCTTCCATGAGACCAAATTGCCACCCACAATAACCTGTTGCGGAACAACAGTAGCTTACCCAATTTGTAATTCACATTCCTTCTCATTAAAAGTGCTGACTCTAAATGTCTTGATCGGAATACAAGTTCCTATTTCCTGCACGGCTTTGGATACCTCAAGATATGAGCAACTGCGTCCTAATGACCGGCATATAGAGCATAAGTAAACTGACTGGCTAACTTATGGAGCTGGCAATGTCCGGTGTGTAATACATGGATGATTAAGAATTCTAGTCAGCTGCTTGTATTGTTTTAGTTCTTGCCTTCTTTCAAAGGGTTCCTTGCCTATCATAGTAATTTTCTATTTGTAACCATCTCCCCTAGCATTATCCTGGAGTTTGTAGTCTGTAGATCCCCAAGCTTATTTTTGTTTGGAATAAAATGGTTGTATATGGCTTTAAGGGCATATGATTGTGGTGTAATAGCTGTACAGGCCAAGTGGTTTTCAATGGTGGGATACAAGTTGTGTATTGTGTCGAACTGCATCTTATATAATTCATTTTGGATTTTCAGGCTGTATATCCGATGGATTGATGTCCAGGTGATGTATAGATCAATAGATGTAGGAAGATGGGTAATAGCTGGTGGAACCTGGGAGTCAAACCACATCGTTACCTAGGATATGTGCTCGATATAGTACCAACTGGATATCTACATTCCCTACCTTAGATCTGTGATTTGAGAATCTGAGGGCACATGCTTCTCGTTATCTTTTTTTGCCCCTTCCAAGGAAGTCCTCAAGGGTGCATGGATTTTTTCATTAGCAGGTCTATGACTGTATCAGGCTGACTCCCATCAGTTGGGAGGAATGGCCTATAGATAAGGTAAAAGCTAGACATATTCTAGGATCATATAGGGCTAAAGCTAATAAAGCAGTTTCGTGGATAACATGTAGTTTAAAGGGGATGTTTCTAGGTACTCATGTATTAGGTAGTTGTGATGGCCAGATGAGATGGGCACTAGATATATATGACTACCATTGGTAGTAATACGTTTTCAAATTTACCCCCTCCATTTTATAAATATTATCCAAAATCATGAAGTGTCACTTTACTCCAAAGGGTTCTCAGGTCTGCCCTTGTGAATATACACAGTTTGTTCAAACAATGTTAATTTGGTGTTTGGTCCTCTTTTTTGTAGCTATCGAAATGCAAACTATGTTTTAAAAGGCGTGAGGCGCTCCAAGGCGATTAGCTGCCCGAAAGCCTCAATTTTTTGAGGCGCTTTGAGGCGAGGGATTCACGTACGCCAGGCGCTTAATATTACGAAATATTTGTAAATATTTTATAACTATACCTCAAAGTCTCAAACACAAAACAACTTAATAATTAACTTAATAAAGCAAAAACATGATTGCATGAATGGAGGAGTTCATGATTTATAGAAACAGTGAGAAGGTCAAGAGTCATGAGAAGGTCAAAAAACGTGATCAGCAATTAAATATTGAAAGCCCAGACCATAAAAATCTAAAGCCCAAACCCAAGTCGATGTACGTGAGGCTGTAAAAGCGACGCCTCAGAGCCTCTCTCGCCTCAGACAGTTGAAGCGCCGCCTCTTGTACACGCAAGAGCCTCGGTGGTCGGAGGCATTCAGGCCATAGCCTCACCTTGCCTGGCGCCTCAGGGCGCCTCAGGCGTGCTTTTTAAAACACAGAATGCAAATACTTATGTGGGTCTTGTATGGTGCATTTGGGGATGTGGAGTTTCTATTGAATCCATCAACTTTATACATTTTAGTTTTTGGACTGACAGAAAATCTTCTTTAACATGGATAATTATGATCGCAAAGTATTTCCCAACTTCTTTGAGAATTAATAGTGTTTTTCTTGAAGTTATGGAACGTTACTAAGATTTAGCCATTGTTACTACAGATTGTGCCTGATATTGGGTGGGGAAAACGGTCACGTGTAATATTGGATGTTGGATGTGGGGTTGCTAGCTTTGGAGGATTTCTCTTTGATAGAGATGTTTTGACCATGTCTTTAGCTCCAAAAGATGAACATGAAGCTCAGGTTCAGTTTGCACTTGAGAGGGGAATACCTGCCTTATCGGCCGTCATGGGAACACAGAGGCTTCCTTTTCCTGGTAGAGTCTTTGATATTGTCCACTGTGCACGCTGCAGAGTTCCATGGCATATTGAAGGTATTTAATTCTTCCCTTATATATACAATTTTTCCCTTTTTATTGCTGAATTGGCTAGCAACAACTATCACAAGAGTGCAAAAATGAAAAGGAAAAAAGTAAATTCCTATGCATGTAGTAGAATATACATTTTTTGAAACATATATTTAGTTGTTTACTATTATTATCATCTGTAGGTGGTAAACTTCTCTTAGAGTTGAATCGTCTATTAAGACCTGGTGGTTTCTTCGTCTGGTCTGCTACTCCTATCTATCAGAAACTTCCAGAAGATGTCGGGATTTGGGAAGGTATGTTCTCTTTTAGCTATTAGGTTTCCTTCTATAAACAATTATTTGCACAATTCAAATAAGCATCTATTATTTGCAATATTTGGCAGCAATGACAAAGTTAACAAAGTCAATGTGCTGGGAAGTGAAAGGAGTTGGCAAGGATAAAGTGAACAAAGTGGGTGTGGCTATATATCAGAAGCCTATGTCTAATGAATGCTATGAGGCAAGATCACAAAACGATCCTCCACTCTGCAAAGTATCTGATGATGCAAATGCTGCCTGGTACTATTTTCTTTTTCAGAACTACTTTGGTATATATGGATTAGTTTGTTTGGTTTACAATCTAAACATTTGTATTTTAGCAATTTTCTCGACTTAATTGTAATGTGATGTCTGTGATGCGTTTAGGAAAGTACCTCTGCAAGCATGCATGCATGAGGTACCCGTGGCTGCACCAGTGCGTGGGTCCAAGTGGCCTGAAGAATGGCCATCAAGGGTGGAAAAATCACCATACTGGTTGTTGTCATCCCAGGTTGGTGTTTATGGGAAATCAGCACCCGAGGATTTCACTGCAGATTTTGAACACTGGAAACGTGTGGTCACCAAATCATACATGAACGATTTAGGGATAAACTGGTCAAATGTGCGGAATGTCATGGATATGAGAGCTATATATGGAGGGTAAGCAAAAATGATTTATTGTTAATGGGTTTGTACTTTTTGAAGATTGAACTGGTGAAATTTGATAATTTGTTTCATTGCAGATTTGCGGCCGCTCTAAAAGACATGAATGTTTGGGTCATGAATGTGGTATCTGTCGATTCTCCGGATACGCTACCCATTATATACGAGCGAGGCCTATTTGGAATATATCACGACTGGTGTGAATCATTCAGCACGTACCCAAGATCTTATGATCTTCTCCACGCGGACCATTTATTCTCCAAGATAAAAAAGAAGTGAGCATGCCCTTTTGTTCTTTTGCAGTTTTGCTGCATTCATTGACATGATTTCCTCAACATGATTTATAAACATTTTAACACAACATTTTACCTGGGCGTGACTTTTAATCCATTTTTTTAATCACTCAAAACATAAAAAATATTCCAAAACGGTAAATCATTACAATATTAACATTTTGGGTTAGGGTTAGTATCATACGTGTAGAAAAGGGTAAACTTGTAATCTATTAGTTTAGTCCCATGTTCCACCTATTTTGATGGAACAAAAAACTTTTTAAGTTTTGTCCCTGAAATTGGGTTTTTGTCCCATCTTGTCCTGTCTGATCTTTGTCCCATGGCTTACCAAACTTGGGACTATTCCTGTCCCATCCCATCCAGTCTGCATACCATACACTCCCCAAAGAAACAATCTCTCTACCCTTTGGGTAGAGGTAAGCTCTGCTTACGTTCTACCATACCCAGACCCTACATCTGGGATATACTGGGTTTATTTGGTTCGATTTATCTTGCCAAAAGGTGAATACAAAATAGTTTCTCAATCCATTTATGGTGAATTGATGTTTACAGATGTAATATGACGGCTTTGGTTGCGGAGGTGGATCGGATCTTGCGACCCGAAGGGAAACTAATCGTTCGTGACACGGTAGAGACCATTGATGAAGTAGAGAACATGTTGCGGTCCATGAATTGGGAAGTGCGGTTGACCTACTCCAAGGACAAGGAAGGATTGCTATGCGTGCAAAAGAGCATGTGGCGGCCCGTAGAGGTAGAAACCATCCCGTATGCCGTGGCTTAAAGAGGTAACATATGTTTCTTTCAGATTGGTGTTTGTGTATCATAGTATTTTAGCCGGTTAGCGCGTGTCCCTAAGTACGATGTGGAGTTTTAAGTTGTGGGTATTGGTTGGTCTGATTGTAGGAGATGATGCTACTACATTATGTTTATTTTAAAAACTGCATGCATTCTTTGGAAGAGGGCTTCATGTTGGAAAGAAATTGAACATGCAAATTTTGAGTGTATTTTCTTGGAATTTTATTCTAAGCTGTCCGTCTAATTAGGGTTTAATTATCATTTTGCTTTTAATTTTAATGTTATTATCTTTTCTGTTGATACTTTATGATCAGCTATCACCAAAGAAAATGAGATGTACTGGTTTCATACTTTCATTTGGTTTTATTGATACTTTTCGACTTGGGATGATGTATAGCCCATGAGTTACTCATCCAACTTTGTACATTTGTTACAGCCAAGTCTATATTTGTCTTCCCGGTGGCATATTCCCGTTTGATTTACCATATCTATATTTGCTAACGGGTGGGACGATTTTTGTACCAAAAGTGTACTATATGGATTCGAGGGATGAAAATAGAAAACATATATAGATGAGGGACCAAAAATGTAATTCACTCTAAAAATTAATGATGATGTTTGTATAAAGTGGGAACAACGTGTCAGATTGCGTTTCAATCGAGCTTTACATTTACTAACTATAAGGCTATCAGTACCCCAATCCTTCGAGCCCTTCCAATCTGACTGTCACATCAGCTCTACATCAGCTTTTTTCCAACCCTCCCATTAACCCTCTGGAATCCTCTCTAATTAGTACCCCAACCCTCCCAACCCTCTCACACATAAACAGCGGTGTAGCCAACCCGAAAATGCCTCCAACCCGGCGGGCTTCAAGGCGGCATACCGCAGCCCGCTCAGCCCGGCCAGCCCGCAAGGCTCGCGGTACGCATAGCCTAACAGAGGTTCAAGTTGGTAACACAAGGTGCATTTATCTTAGAGGGTTTCAGTAATAAGTTAAAGAGTAAAGTTCATTTTTCGTCCCTGAACTATGTGGGTTTTAACATTTTTCGTCCCTGA
>LUCG01039757.1:159-12793 GCA_001633085.1 Carthamus tinctorius | reverse complement strand
AGGAGTTGGGCGTGGGGTGGGGGTGGGCTGTTGCTGATCGGGTTCTGGAAACCCAACACCACCAAGCCGATTTCGGCAAGGTGGTGTTCCCGAGCAAAGCCGACCAAGCCGAAGGGTTCGGCAAACCCATAACGCATGTTCTTATAGTCTCGTTTTTAGAGGATGTGGTCCCTTGTATTAACGCCATCGAGTATCGATTAAACTTTTGTTAGTGTAACAACCCAAACTAGCGGAATAATAAAAAATATCATACAATATAAAATCCCAAAAATTCGAACCACAAAAATTCGGGCCAAGCCCATTACATCATCCGGATTAAGCATAATAAACTAACAACTGAGAATATAACTACTGATCATCTAGATGGAAGTCAACTATACTTGTATCCTCTCCTCTACCAGGCTTCAAGCCTTGCCTTTGCCCTTATCCAAGCCTGTCTTCCTGAAAAGGTTTAGTATAGAAAATGAGGGTTAGACCAATGGTCTAGTGAGTCGTCTCAAAAGCAACATTGGTTTTTTCCTTCTAAAGTCTCATAATTCATAATCAAAGCATTTAAAAAGAATAATCAATTAAATAAATGCTTCATGTTCACACTCGCAACACATGTACCGGCCCTCACCGTGCTATATGTCACGCACACCTGTGCCAGCGCATGGGCTCACACCTTCCCGATTTTGGGTCACATCTCCCCGATTGGCCAGTACATGCTCCACACCATGCAAATGCAGATGATCATATAAAGTAAAGTCTACCTTTTTAGTAATATAAAACCATATAGGCAGGGTTGATACAAAACATGTGTTCATTTTAAAGTATCTGTCAAAGTGAGAGAAACTCACCTGCTCGCGAATCCTCAACTAGCAATCTGAACTTCTCAACGACACGCCTACAAAGTAAGATGTACTATTAACTCTCAAAGAACCTAACTTCCTGAACCAATGTTCTTAATCCCAAACGGCCCAATCTTAACACGAAAATATTCCTATCGGAAACCCAGTCAGGACCAGTCGAGTCGGAAATTCCTCCAGTTGGGAACCCAGTTGGGATCCAATCGAACCCAGTCGGGATCCAGTCGAACCCAGTCAGGTCAGGTCTGACTTACCGTGTCGGGATCTAACAATCCGAATCGGGAAACTCAAATCCGAGTCCGGAAACCAAAAATCCGAGTCGGGAAACCAAAATCCAAGGCGGGAAACTCAAATCTGAGTCGAAACTTACACGATTAAAGGCTTAATCAGATAAAACTTATTAATTTTTACACCAAAACCAGTCTAATAATCCCAAAACCATTCTAACTAATGATTTCAATGGTTGATTAGCCCAACTTTCAATACCTTCAAACTCATAGACTTCCTACAAGACCCACCACCAAGGTTTTGGGTTCGATTTCTACAGTTTTAATCCCTAAATGCTTTTATAAATAAGGTCAGATAAGAATCCTTACCAGTTATGAGAGCCTTTGATGAAGATCCAATGCTCTCAATTCAATTCTTTTCTTCTTTTCTTCTTCTCCTTCTCCCTTCTCTAGTTCACGGCTTCACACAGACACACACACACACACACAACTTAATCAAAAGTTTACCCTAAATGGCAAAGGTTTGAATCCCTTCTCCTTTATATGATTTGGGCCCAAGCCCATCTCTATGTTCTTTGTCCTATGGGCCAAAGCCCAACTCCCATTCCTTTCTCCTTTTCTTAATAAAATAAGCCCAAACGGAATTGGGTTATTACAGTTATTGAGGGAAAATTTTATTCATATACTCTACTTTCTATTAACTTTTATTTCTTTATAACAAATTTGGTCTCTTAAGGTATTTTTCATCTTGAGATTTGGTTCCTCTCCCAGCTTTTAATTTAGAATTTAGTCCTTTAGTTATCTTTCCTCTCCCAGCTTTTAATTTAGAATTTGGTCCTTTAGTTATCTTTCATTTTTAAGGTTTGGTCCTTCCATTTAATCAATAAAATTTAGTGACATGTATATATCTTTTACATATAACTAGTAAGTTATTTGTGCGATGCTACGAGAAACAATTTGTTTTTTAAACCGAGAGCTTGAAATTCCAATCACTTTATGTTTTTTATCCATTGATGATAAATTTTATAATTTATTGTGATTTTAAATCGTAAATCAAATGACATGAAAATTTATAGTTAATACGAACATTGGTTAAAGATTTTGAAATATGGAGCTACATTAAAATTAATGTTAAAAACTTATATTTGACGATAAAATCAAAAAAACGACTATCGAGGGCAAAAAAAATTCAAACTTGTATTAAATATGTGAGATTTTACCTTGTTTTGTTGAGTTGTATGAATAACAATATACTTGTATATGATGAAAACATATTTGTATAGAAAAGACAACTCTTTGTATCGAAAATATAGTTCAAATACAAGGCTTCATGATCAATGACAAGACGCCATATAGAAAACAATGTATATCAGATGTAATGAATATTTCATGTGTAAAATTGAGATCTACCAAAAAGCATGAAGAATAAATATACGTATACATGTTGTAAGCTTATACGTGTTTTAGAACAAGATAAAAAGGAAAAAAAATGAAGGATCACGTCGACTTTAAGAAGTATATTGCTCAAAATGTATATATGCAATGTGCTGCAAGAAATACATAGTTATTATAAATATATATGCAGCGATTATATATATATATATGTATGTATAAACACATACATAATTTAACAAATGTTTAATAATCGATGGTTGATTGTACCTTATTAATCGTCCAAAACTTCTTGATGCACCACATTTGATGTATAGATTCCATGTCAGCTAATTCTTTTGGTAGGTTTCACCAACACCTTTGTTGTTCTCCATGATATACCTCTGGATAACATCATGTAAAGTTGGCCATGTGAAAATACTGGTTCTGGTAGATAAACTCTAACATTTGGAATCGTCTGGCCTTAAGCTTTATTGATTGTCATAGTAAAACTTAGGCGAGCTGGAAACTGTTTTTGCTTTAGCTTAAATGGGAAGATCCCATCTTCAGATGGACATAAAGGACTTCTTGGCAAAAATACCTTTTTTTCCAGCATGTTGAGCAAACATTATGTTGAAAAGCTCCGAATATCAATCTTGTACTATTACATAATCCATTTGTTGGGTCGATATTTTGTGATAACATTATCCAGCATCCAAACTTGAATCGAAGATAATGAGGTGGCAAGCCACTAACAGTTAATGAGTTCAGAAATTCTATTGGATAAAAGGTGTTTCTATCATCTTGGGCTTCATCGAAACTATAGTAAATCTTTTCTTCTCCGCAAAATCTTTCAATCAACTCATCTTTAATCTCATCGACGATATGATTTATAGTTGATAATATTGCCCTAGAAATGATATAATCTGATTCACCTCCATTGATTTGTAGAGACGGAAATATTACATCAATGCATTTTTCGAGTTAGTTGTATCGTCGTATGGAATTGTCATCTCGTTAGGTATACGAATATAAGTCCCATTGATTGTTTCTCATCTCCATCACTAACTCGTAAAAGGAATTCTGAAAACCATGGATCAGTCAATGCTCTCGTATTGATAGTTAATTGTATCTTTTTAATCGAAGACCAAAATAGTGACATCCGTAGGCTGGAGTCAACAATTTCTGCTCGGGTACCATGACGCACGACCGAGAATACTTGTCTGAAATCACTTCCCATCACCATTATCTTTCCATCAAATGGAAGTGTATTTTCGATGAGGTCTTCCATTGTACGATCGAGCGCCTCCACTACTTGCCTCTTAGCCATCAATGCTTCATCCCAAATGATTAGTCTTGCAACACGAAGTAGTTGAGTCGTTCCACTTTGTTGCTTGATGTGGCATATTTAGTTATTATCCAAATTGATTGGAATCTTGAATCGAGAATGAGCAGTTCTCCCTCCCGACATGTTATTTGCTGCAACATCCGAAGAAGCAATCGCAGGTGCAATTAGACAACGGGAACGGACCTCAACAAGTAAAGATTTGTACAAAAACGTTTTTCTAGTTCCACCAATACCATCTATGAAAAACACACTCGGACAATCATCGTTAACGTGCCTTATGATGTCATCAAAAGCATATTTGTGGTCTGGATTCAGAGAGTCTCGTACTTGTAGGTGTTCATCTCGTACAAGAATGGAATACTCTTCTTGTACCTTACGGAAGCCTACATTTTGTAAATTGGAATTTGCATTTACTGTTGGAAGATCAAAATCATTCAAATCCTTACCCATCGATTGTAGAAATAGCATGATCTTAGTTAGGACCATATCCTTGATAGGTTAGCACTGTCATATGTCGCATGTAATCTTCAAAAAGTGAATCATAGTGCTCATTCCATAACTTTCGGACATCTCTCGACTCACAATAAATCAACATCGTTGCAAATAGCCTTCTAAGGGCACATGGAAATTGAAAGACAGAGGCCTCTGTAAGACGTTGTGAAAGATTATTATCGTTCTCTATTAACCCCCTCTCTAGAGCGGCTTTTCGGAAAGTCGGGTGTAATAATCCATTTACTATGTATAGATCTTCAAATGATGTAGGCCCACTAACATCAGATATAAGTAGATATAGATAGAACTGCTCTCCTTTAGCTGGATTTGCGTAAACTAATCGTCCTCTCGGTATTCCTTGTTTTCGAGGATTCCACTAGTGTGTTCTTGCATTCCATGTATAGTGTTTTCGAAAATCCTTATATAAGTAGTTTCTTGTAGTCACATCTACTGTATTCTTGTGAAAGAAGGCGATTAAGTCATTATATCATTTTCTGAAAACCTAACAAAACTATTGATTCGGAAGATGTACTTGCAACACCATTACTAAATGACAGATTTGAGATAGTCTAAAACTGAAAATTCTCCATATTGCCTCAGGAGGTGAGACATACCGTGCATTTTGAAACCTCTTTATCTCGTTAATAACACCTCTATCTCCATCCGAATCGATGCTGACAACCTGCTTGTCGTGACCCTTGTAAACATACTTGAAAATATATTTAACAAATATAACGCTAGTGCAAGCCTCAACATTGATGTGACAATTAAACATCATTAGGAGTTTTGAGTTATACGGGACCACCCATCGATTATCAAGAGTGTTTCCTCGTAAATCTACTTGCATTCCATTATTTCTCCTACAATATAATGGGTATGAGTCATTGCATGTGTCGTATTGTCGTTGAATTGCCTAGGATATCTAAAATGACATCTTCTTGGCTCACCTTCCATACAAGGATTGGATGGTCGTAAATGACCACAAGGTTCGTGCATCATGTGTCTGACGACTAATCGATGTAATTCAAGATGTTTTGTTAGGTCTAGAATTTCTACACAAACAATTTTATCGCAATAGTCTAGATTAGTCATCTTATGTCTAAGCGCCATTATTAAGAGAAAATGGGCATGTGGCAAACCACGTTTTTGGAACTCCGCAACATACACCTATGCTTCAACGAGGCCTAGAATGTTTTTCTTGAAAAGTTGTTTTTTGAGATCCTATAATTTGGCATGAAACACTCTGGCAACAAGATCCGGCCGGTCTCGTGTAGACTGACCGGGCAATAACTCAGGAAGGATTTCAGGCCACTTTAGATTGCACGTCATTGTAAGAAAGATATCGGGTTTCCGTCATCTTAGACCAAGGTCATGACATCCAAAAACTGTCACCGCATGTCACATGGGCCTCTGATGAAAGATATTGGCAATACAGCTATTTTCTAATTCTACATGGTTGAACCTCACATGCGTTGACGCAATCAACAACTCCTACGTATAAATCCGATCTTATCCTCGCCTGGTTTCTTTCAACAAATTCCCATCGTGCAGTGTGAATCTTGATATAGGTATCTACTACGAACTGTTGGAATAATCTCCCACCTAATACAAGAAATTCTCATAAGGTCGAATTGGAACTTGTAGCAATAGTATTCTTGCATACTAATGTTAGTCCTACTTTTCATTCATTAGCCTCTGCGTAGTTTTAATACTAGAAAATTTTAAAATAATGATAAGTTTGGTTAATGCACTATTTTCTACTAATATGTTAATGATGAAAGAATAAAATATGTAACATACATACCTTCTTCATATTCGGCAATGTTTTCTTCTTCATCCACAATTTCATTTATAGACATTCCATGTCTTGGTATTTTCGAGTGCCATCTAGACTCACTATTGCAAAAGAACAATGGATCATAATATTGTTGTCATTTAACAAGATTTAGTGGCCTTCAACGAACACTTTTTTACATCCTCATCTTCAACCGGGGTCTCATTATCTCTAGCCACTGGAATCAGGCTCCGACTATTCCCATTTTCTTCAACCAGACTCCTGTTATCAGGGTTGTCTTTGCCTCCTTGACCAACATCTTCTTCCACGAGGATCCTAGTTTTGCCTTTGGCCTCCTCGCATCGTCTGTTGGTGATGGAGTACCTTTCTCTTGTAGTCGTTTGTCATTAGGCGATGGGTTATGTTTCTTCCCTTTAGATGATGGTGGTGAAGAAGCTCGGTATTTCCTAGGGCTTCTTCACCTTCTTTCTCCAAGTTCATTGATCTACTCACATTTTACAGGACCTTGATCGGCTGCCCAATTCAAGGAGATTATATAAATCAAACAAGTAAGACAACTTTTGGGGGAAAAAGAAGACAACTACATGTAAAAAGCATAAACAATCTAAGAAAGCATGTTCGATGGAAAACAAGAAAGAAAAACATCCACTGGAACATTTAACACTGATATTTCATTGAGTAAAAAGTCATGTATCGACTACAAAGTCCATCGGTGCAATAGCAATGACATTTATCTTTTGTCGGCTCATGTTGTTGTACTCGACTCGTGCGACGCTATCTCGGAAAAGGAACAGGACCCATTTGGCCTTTTTCAATTGCAAATGAAACTTGGTTCCTTCTTCATACAGTGTAATTTAAAGTAATTACAGCATAACAACTAACAAGTCTAATTTAATTTGAATGTTCAATGAAATAGGACAGTAAAAGGGAAAAATACCTACGATTTCATTTTTGCAAGTGCATAAGCAGAACAACAAAATAATGTCTCCGCGTCCTCGTCAAATACAAAAAACCAGGTTTCACTCCTTGTATCAGAAAACTTTGTAGATAATATATATCTAAATATGATAATAAACAATTAATGAAATGTTTAACCATTCGTAATTATATAATAGGTCGCTAATAAAACCTCAATGCAAATGACTCTTCATGATGCTGACAACGGGCACACCACTAACCTTTTCTCGCCAGGTTCCGTGACTTTCTCCTTACATGTGTTGCATGCCGGATATGACATATTCTGATGAGGATTAATGAATTTCATGGAAGCGTGTATGTTGAAGAACACATGCTGCAACATAAAAAGACTATTATTTTCATAATTGATGCATAATGGTAAGTTACAATGAATGTCTTTAATTGTATACTATACCTTGTCCTCGTCCAAAGATGGGTTGTTGGTTATAAAATGAAGTGTGGCCCGATCAAAGAACATTGACCAACCTGGAGTATTCATCGACGGGGTAGAAGCTGAGCATAGCAAAGCCGATATAATTTCCTTGCCTTTAGACTCATACCTATGAAAAAATATCCATGTTAGATATAGATGTTGGTAGTTATTAGAAAATGAAAGATTTTATTGCATGTGTTGTCTTACCATGATCTTAACGTCAAACGTTGTCTGAATCTATTCGAATATAGCTATTGCTTACCATCGATAAAGATAAGCTTGAAAGACAAGGATGAAAAATAACGAAGAAATAACTAATTAAACACAAGCACTATGTCTCCTTAATCTATACAAATAAGTGTAACAATATAAAGATTATCACCTTGAAACTCTCCAACCTTCAAAAACTTATCGTAACTATATGGGAGTTGTCGCCCATGTCTAAAAGTTCATGGCCAACTGAAGTTGCATGATGATTCCAAAGACAAACAACAACACTCTTCTTTCTAGAAGAGCATTATAATATTAAAATTTGCTATAGTAGATAAAGAGGCATGAAAAATATGAAGAGCAAAAGTAGCATATGTCTCATCTACAAGTGTTATATCCCGTTTTGGAATTAATTGTTGGTCTATTTTCCTCTGAATGAACAGTTGGTGAAACATGTAGCATCACCCGATTACATTTGTAATTTAGTTACATGTAAACTGACATTCTTCAGAAGGTGAATATTAGACAACTTGAAGGAAAGAACATAGAGGATGAACATGCGTCTTACCAACAAGAGTCTTATTGACATATGGCCCCAATTGATTAAGCGGCACAAATTTGAACTTCCTTTCAGATACAACCATTGATTCGTTGATTACCTCATCCACTTGAGAATATTGGCTTAGAGTCATTTCATAATCATTATCAACGGTTGTATATTGCTTGTTGGCCAATTTTATGGTTCTTTTGGATATGTAATAGACCTTCCCAATCTCAAGCTTATCAAAGAATTTTCTTGCAGCCTCGTTAAACATGGTTGCTTGCATTTGAGTACCCTACAAAGTAGTTTGTAGTGGGTAATGGATGTTTTACTTTCCTACTAAAAGTAATTACATTAAGTTAACGATGTTTATAAATTGAAATGTATACTTACATCTTCATCAGTAAGCTCCACATTGAAAACCTAACCTTCATCCCTCGCATTTTTGTATGTATGCATACTACGTTTGCTTGTCAACACCACCTTGATTTTCCAATTCGCTTGATAAGGGTGTAACGAAGAAATTTGGTGGTTAATGTCATTTTCTTCGGGGATGCGATACTACAATAAGGAGAGGACAACACATTCATGCTCTAACTGGGCGAATGAGCAGTGATGTAACTAATGGTTCTTGAATGGTTGTTGGTTAGGTATCACTTTCTTAGAATTATATTCAACGTTGAGTAATTTTAATGAAAGTGTAAGATAGAATCATAAACATGCCTTTATGCTTCTTGAAAGATTGGATGTTTGCTGTTGTTTGTTGGTTGACATCTAAGAGGGTGTAGTGTGTATGTGTTGATAGCAGCTATCTTACTTCCAAAGTTATGTGTTAAGAAGGTGTATGTGCTTGTGTTTTGGGAAGGATCCCCACGTTATGGTTCGTACTATTCATAAACACCACTTCTAACAGTTGAAATCAATTTAATTGGTGCAATTTTTGTTGCTATTTGTAAGTGATCTTGACGATCATAGTCATCGTTATATGAGTGAAATACCAGCATATGAAACAATAGTGACCACTCATTTCTAACTGGTATCAGTTGTGCATGTAATTCGCTACTTACAACTTTATTTACATTATTTTGTACTTTCTAGTTGTCTTAAGCCCCAACTTTTTTAATCCAAGACTGACCATAGTTAAAATATCCATTTTCTAATAAAGTAGATACCATTATGTTATTTTCTCTTGTTATACGTAATTTTAGATTATACCATCACTTGCTCACCTGTTGCTAAATGTTTTTGCCTTTTTAACCTGATTGGTTCGTGGGGTACCTACAATCGCGATAGCTGCAACACTTTCTTTGGCTATAGAAGTATCTAAACTCGATGGATTTAATGGAACCCCAAATGAGGCCGCATTTTTTCTTAAAAACAAATTGGAATATCTCATCTCAAGTAACTTCCTAAAGCACAATTTACTAACACAAAATGTAGAAGTTTCGTGTCTACCTCCAACTTAGGACTACATATTGTTTAATACTGTAGCACTCCGTTTCTATACTACTTTTATTGATTTCTTTATATTGTCCTTCAATCATGTGACAATAGTGAATCTTTCAGATGCCGCTATGAAACTTACAAAGATCGTAAAGAAGTCCATTGCAACTGCTACAAATGTCAATCAAGTCTTCAATTGTAATCCTTATTTCTTTGATTTTGATCACCAAAACACTAAATCTTGTACAGTTCTAAGTAGATTTAAGGGTCAGTTCATTAGCAGCCTAATGAGACTCGCATCTTATTCGGTCAACTGTTTGTAAGTGGCTTAATAATTGCTTATTCAATAAGCTTCTAGGGATCAAATGTTCCAAGTAATCCTTCTTTCTTTGATCTTAAATCAACTAACTGTTACTATTAAGCCAAGGTTATTATCTTTTTTACTCTGTAAATCTTCAGATTCACTGGATGAACATATATCAATTACACGGGTTCATAGATGAATGTATATGAATTAAACAGATTCATGGTAAACGCGTATATGAATTACATAGGTTAATAGATGAACGTATATGAATTACACAGATTTATCTATGATGCGTATATGAATTACACAGGTTCATAGATGAACCTATATGAATTACACAGATTCATCTATGAACCTGTTTTCAATCTATCTGTAACAGTTACGAAAATACCCTTCGGTCTTGCATGTACATGTGAATTTTGACTAGTCAAAGATTGCATCTTTGACCGGTCAAAGCCGCAATCTTTGACTTTTCAACATTGATTTCAACCGTATCAACGGCTAAGATGAGTTCTTTATTTCACATTTTTTTACCGCTTCTCATTTTAACATTTCTCTCTCTTATATATATATATATACAGAGAGAGGGGTAACATCTAGAGAGGACCAAAAAAAGGTGAAAACTTGAGGACTAATCTAAGCATTTGATCTAAAAAGGACATGATTGTCATTTGGTAAGAAAAAGGTTTGTGGTTCATTCACCATATGAATATTCATATTCACTAGATGAATATTCATATTCACCTTATGAATCTTCAGATTCAGTAGATGAAACTTCATATTCAGTAGATGAAACTTCATATTCACCTTGTAAATCTTCAGATTCACTAGATGAATATTCATCTTATGGATCTTCAGATTCACAAGATGAAACATATAAATTCATTCACCTTATGAATCTTCAGGTTCACTAGATGAAACTTCATATTCATCTTATGGATATTCATATTCATCTTATGAATCTTCAGATTCACTGGATGAAACTTCATATTCACCTTATGAATCTTCAGATTCATTATAAAGTCACTTAATGAATACAAACATAAATTCACCTTATGAATACAAAACAAAATATCCATTTACATTTATATTCATCTAATGAATATAAAACAAAATGTTCATTTACATTTAAATTTACCTAATGAATACAAACAAAATATACGTTTACATTTAAATTCACCTAATGAATTCAATTATATATCTTCACCTAATGAATCTTCACATCATCGTCCACTTCAACCTTCAAGAACAAAAATGATGAACATCAAGAATACATGATGAACCTTCAAGAACACAACTTCAAAAACTCTAATTTTTCAAGAATGATTTCCTAAAATCTTTATAAAAAATGTTAAAATTCAAATATGTTGCTCAAATCAAGATTACAAATAACTTTTGTGACGCAACAATCGCCAAAATTAAATCAAACTAACCTAATTTTGGAAAAAAAATCAAGAACCCTAGAAATTAGGGTTTTTAGTTAAAAATACAAAGTTACCAGATCTTGCGGTGATGAACGACCGATGGTGGAGGACAACGATGGTGGTGGATCCACAACGGCGATTGGACGGTGGTGCAAGAGGCTGAGATCTCACTGGTGCTATGGAGGACTTAGGCCGACATCCAGAATCCGACAATGACCAGATTGGAATGATGAACGACGACGACGGTGGAGGTAGACGATGGTGGTGGTGGCGCCGGCGGTAGCACTGACAGTGATCTGCAGTGAACCGCCATTAATGAAGCTTTGTGTATGTGTGTGTGTGTGTGTGTTCATCTAGGTATAGATATAGAAGAAAGGATGGTTCCTTTTAAAATAAGTAGCTTTTGATTTTGAGGGGAGAGGGAGAAGAGAGGTAGAGAAAAAGATAAGCCTTCTAGAAGGGGTTTAAAAAATGTCCAAAATACCCTTTAGAGTTTATAATCAGGTGTGGCATGCTAAAAAATCAAAGGAATGTTACCATGGTCTCCATGTGTTAATAACCCATGATTAAAATTGATTGATGAGTCTAAGATTGATCCTCAAGTTCACACAAATAAAAAGGTTTTTATTTGATTAATGCTATATATATAGAGGTTAAATCCTGTAAAAATCATTTTATTAGTGAAAACCCGTAAGAACCGACTAAAAAATAACTTTTTTACGATCTTTTTCCATCAAATGTTAGAATTGATATATTGTTTCACATATTTTTTTTTCATAAGGTGAGTATCATCCATGAATTGGTTTCGTAATATGATTCAAAATTTTGTATATTTTCGATTCATAATATGAATAAAAATTTTATTTTTGCATGGATGATACTTACAATATGGAAAAAAATATATGTGAAACAATAGTTAAAATCATAGTATTTGATAAAAAAATCATGTAAAAAATTATTTTTCAATCGTTCTCACGGGTCTTCACTAATAAAACGGTTTATAGCTTTCATTTACAAACCATCATTAGAATACAAACCGTGCAACCCACTTAATCACCGTTGGTTAAAAAAATCAATGGCCAAGATTAACATAAGCTATATTTGGTATTAAAAATTCATATACCAAAAATAGGAGAGGGGTTCATCTTCACCATTAATTTTATTAATCTAAGGTTATTAAGTGGGTTGCACGGTTTGCATTTTTAAGAGAGGTTTGTAATTGAACTCTCCTCTATATA
>LUCG01039675.1:0-10065 GCA_001633085.1 Carthamus tinctorius | reverse complement strand
TCGACTCTGCATTCTTACAAAACAATAGGAGGAGGCCTGTATTTATAAGGCTGAATTTGGGCTAATTTTGCGTTCGCGAAGAGGCATCTTCGCGGCGCGAGACACTTAAACGCCCTAACTTTCCTTTTCTGCTCAATCTGGAATCTTCCATACAGGGTTTTCACCTTCTTCGCGGCGCTAACATTCTGAACTCCAACGCGAAACGGATGCAAAGCCAAGAATCTTCTAGAACTTGCTCACTTCTCGACGCTAAAATTAATCTTCGCGTTCGCGAAGGGGTCTCTGTTTCTCTTTTGCACTTTTTTCACGCTTTTTCGCCTCTTTTTATATTTTTCCGTTCAATGGCCTCCAAAACCTACAAAACTCAGATTCACGCTTTTGAGAGAATTATGTATGAGAAACGGGCTAAAGTGGGGTAAAATCATGTAAACCCGAACGACGAAAACATGTATAATTTTGTAGTTATCAGCCGCCGTGGTCGGTCGGCATTCAAACAACAAAGAAACACCCCCGTCGCCTTCGCCTGGTGACGGTAGCAGCAACCAAGCGCCGCCACCGCCACTTGGTGGCCAATCGACAACGGCGGCAACCGCCACCATCGCCGTGGCCGGCGATCAACAAAAACAACCACCACCGCCGCTTGGCTTGGCCGCGAGGCAGCCGGTGGTTTGGCCAGTGGTTTTCAACCACCACCGTCGTCGCCTAGCCACCGTAGCATGGTGGCCGGCGATCGGCGCAGCTAGACGTCGGTCGGCGATCGGCCGGTGGTTCGGTCAGCTAACTGTCGCCGTTCCATCGCCGATTGCCGCTATCGTGTGGGTATCCGATAAAATCCAATTTTCACACAAACTGGTAAAACATTCAATTTTTATAAAACCCACATGAAAACACAAACTTGTTTTCCAAGAAATCCTATTTATCAGAACACGACCAAAGAAACAGGCCTGTATGAATACGGAAGTGGCTCTGATACCACTGTTGGGAAAATATGGGTATAATAACAGATATAATGCACAGCGGAATAAAACCATATAATCCCAATCGTAGATTCAACCGGATTACATACAAATACAATTAAAGAGGGTTTATCAGATATACCTTTAGGCTGTCAAAAAAAGTCTGGAAAGCTGGCGGGATTACACCACTACTGCACCACCATGAGATAGACTGCTAGACCGCCTGAGGATTACCCGGATACACAAATCTATCTGATTTGTGTATGTCTGTGTGTGTCGAAATTGGTGAGAGAGAGAGAGGGGGTTAAAGGTTTCTCTAGGTTTCTTTTTGGTAAAGAAAAACTAAAAATTGGATTGATTATTCTTTTAGGTTTACCATATTTATAAACTTAAACATGGCAATACCCAATAAAGAAAGTCCGTTTAATTAATAAAGCCCGTAAGCTTTTTAATTAAACTAAAACCCTTTTAATAACCCTTTTAATTAATTAATTTATCCATAAATATTAAAGTATTATTTATCCATAAATAATAAATAACTATTTATTATTTATTTCTCTCTTTAATAATCAACTAAACTAATTAATTATTCCCACACAATTGGTAAATCCAATTTATCTCTAATTGGGTGTGTAGCAGTGTGACCCACTAGTGTCTTATAACATTGGACACAGTAAACCCTGTTACTGTCTTGAACATAATCCTTTCACTATGGACTCCTCTTCACAATCTGATGACGACATCTCTCAGGTACCTTCTTATCTAGATTTTTCTAACAATGTTAAGTCTCTTGAATCTAAAATTTGTGATCTTGAGAGTGATCCTCAATTGGAAAGAGCTCTTTTCACAAAATTTAGAATCGAGAACGCAGTTTACAGAAGCTCTCTCGAGGATGTGAACATGTGTTACAACCAAGATGTACATGAGTCTGGGATCAGAGAATCCAATCTTTCAAATAAATTGTTGTCCCTCCAAGAAATTCATGACACACTTTACAGCAGTCATGAAGAACTCAAGCTCAAATTTTACTTGTTGTCAGAAGAAAGAACCAAACTTTTCTCAAAAATCAAAGAGCTTAAGGACAACAATTTCAAACGAGGACAATCTAAACAAACTTTGAGTATCCTGACTAAGAATGCAAACCAAAATCCTTTTTACAAAGCCAAACCCTGTTTAGGACTTGTAGAAAATCATGCTCTTGAAAAAGCACCTTCAAATCTATATAACTTCAATGACATGAGTGCTTCAAAGTCTAAACCATCGATTGTAGGAGGACATGTAACCGAAGCCCACGTTAGACAGACTGTCACTTTTACTGAGATCATAGATGGAAAACCCGTCTCCATAACCACCAGTCCGTCTAGCAGTACCTCTAGCAGTCCTCCCTCCAATCAAGTAGCAAAAGGCCCAATTTTTGTACCCGCTAGTGATCCAACCAACACATCGCCCAACTGGGAAGGCATAAAGGTCCGAACTCCTAAGTTAGCTATGCCTCCCGTTGATTACTCAAAGCTCAACTCTAGCTTTGCCACCAGGGAAATTGACATGTCTGAGGATGTTGTAGTTATCCAACCGATGGACCATTCCGCAACTGAGCTTCCCACCTTTGATGAGCTTGAGAAAGAAATTATCCAACTTAGGTCAAATGTCTTGGACCTAGATGCCTGTGAATGCAAGATCTCAAACATCACAACAATTCTTTTGGAAAAGGATGTCTTGATCATGACATTGGAGAAAGACTTACTCGAAGCAAATGCCGAGAGAATAAGACTTTCTTCCAAATGTGAGACCGCAAGACCTTCATTTGGAAATCTTCAAAACAACCATGTGGATCTCAAAGAGTGTTTTATAACTCTCACAGTTGTATCCCAACTTGATAATGAAATGTCTCTTGCTGTGGAAGCTTTAAGAGTCAAAACCATTTTTGAACAAAATAATGAAATTGCTAATCTAGATCTTCAAGTGGCTAGGTTGAAAGGCATTGACCCTTGGGATAGATGTCAGAATAGAGCACCTCTCATTACTAAAGTTAGGTCGACCAAGCCTAATAAGACTCTAGACAATGTAGTATATGATGTGAGGGTGTTTTTGAATCTCGGTGATGATCTATCCGGTCTTATTCCAAGAAAAGTTGTTCAACCAAAAGACATTGCTTCTAAACCAAAGGGCAACACCGAAACTCTTGCTTTAGATTCAAGAAAAACAAGCCCAATGGTGCAAAATGTGATGGTACTCACAGGGAAAATTCAGTTAAGCCTCACTCACCTAAAGGACAACGGAGTCAGAATTCCAAGTCTAATGAAACATGTGTCTTGGTTCGACCAATCAAGAGTCTTGACTTTCATTCAAGCACCTTTGAAGTTGGTGAGAACTCTAGAACCAAAACGAATCAATCTTTAAAATCACCAAATCAATCTTTGAAGTCAACAAAACCTTCTTTTGTCAAACTGTCATCTCTGAAAGGTGGTAAATCCACTTCTGAAAAACTGTCTTCTAACTCACATCATGTTTTACATGTTTATGGGAGGAGGAGAGATGGTGGACGGAGTGTGAAGCCACCAAGACAGGATCACTGGAGGAAAAAAAACAATTTTTCTACTTTCCCTAAGTTTCATAGTCCTAGCTATGCGGGTTTAGACTATGAACCACGAGTGCATGTTTTCAAACCCAAGAAAGTTGTGAAAACTAATGTTTGTGTAGAGATTTCTCGAATTACCTTTTGTAATGAGATGACATCTTTATTTAACAAATTTTTGTATAATGATGTGCTTGGTCCTTATGATGTTTATACTAATGTTGTCTATCCTCGAAAAAGCAAGGGAAAGAAGAAAAAAGAGAAGTCAAATACTTCTCGTTCAGTAAAGTCCCCTAAGCCTAAGAAGAAATCCAAAAAAGAGACTTTGTCGAAAGATTCAAATGTTACTAACCCCAAGGAACCCATTTGGAAATGGGTCCCTAAACAAGCTTGATCTTTTTACAGGTCAGTCATATCTGGTACTTTGACTCAGGAGCTTATAGACACATGACTATATTTAGGGCCTTCATTTTTGACTTTGTTGAAAGCGACGAGGGCTACATTAAACTTCCAAATAAGACCAACAAGAAGGTAAGGGGTTACGGAAGCATTATGAATGGAAAGTACATTATCAAGAATGTGCGTTATGTTGAGGGTTTGGATTACAACCTGTTTAGCTCAAGTCAGTTCCATGACAGCGGCTTTTTGGTTCTACAATTTGTTTTGGGGAGCACGGTGAGTGATGAAGATGGCAATGTCGTTCTTCGTGCGAAAAGAAATGACCATTTGTATACTACCATGTTCAGACCTATCCCTCAAAATGTAGGCGATGTAGGTGGAATCTGTTTGCTCAGTAAAGCTTTGAACGAATACAGCTGGTTGTGGCATAGACGAATGTCTCATCAGAATTTCGAAGACATGAACAAGTTGGTAACTAAGCGCCTCGTCAGTGGACTGCCAGAGACACGCCTCTCAAAAGACACCCTTTGTCCCGCATGTGAACTAGGGAAAATAAAGAGAAGCTCACATCCTCCAAAGATCGAAACAAACTGTCACAATATACTTGATATGATTCACATGGATCTATGTGGACCAATGAGAGTCAAAAGCCTGGGTCGAAAGAAATACATGCTAATGCTTGTCGATGAATTCTCTGCGTACACTTGGCTTGAATTTCTAAGAGCCAAATCTAAAGCTGCTGATCTAATCATTGCCTTCATCAAGCGAATTTAGATTCTTATGGGTTGCAAAGTGAAGAAGTTAAGGAGAGACAACGGTACGGAATTTCGCAACGCAAAATTGAAGTCCTTCCTTGAAGATGTGGGAATATCTCACAACTTTTCTGCTGTGCGAACTCCATAACAAAATGGAGTCATGGAAAGGAAGAACCGTACGTTGGTCGAAGCAGCTAGCTCCATGATGGCTCACTCAGGCGTACTTCCATCACTTTGGGCATAAGTTGTAGCAACAACATGCTTTACTCAAAACCGGACTTTGATCGTAAAGCGGACCGGTAAAACCGCTTACGAAATGATCAACAAGCGTAAGCCAAGTCTCGAGTTTTTAAAAGTTTTTGATTGTAAATGCTATGTTTTAAATGACAGGGACGATCTGTGTAAGTTTGACCCGAAGTCTGATGAGTCTATCTTCATTCGATACTCACTTAACTCACGGACTTATCGGGTGTACAACAAGCGCAACCGATCAATCCTTGAAAGTCCAAATGTTGATTTATGAGAAAATGGAACTTCTTCTGATACTAGCACCAGTTCGTCCACTGCCTGTATACCTGAGCTGTCCACAGAGCACAAATCTTTCACCTAACACATTCTCTTCAGATTTTATACATCCTGCAAACTACCAATTGCCAAAGCTGACAGCCTGTCCTGTAGTAGCTGCTGAAACTAATCCGTTTTCTACATCGGTCTCCTCCCAATTTCTTTGTGACTGGAGCTCCTCGGTGCCTACAATAGAAGCCGAAACTTCCACCAAGACCGTGAGACCGTAGCCAGTGCATTCTCCCCCTCATAATTCTGCTACCAAACAATCGATGGAAGCTTCAGTTGAACCAGTCCATGAACAGAATATATCACCTGTTCTTGCACCTATTCCTGAAGCTACTCCACAATCATCTCCGGGCTGAGATTGCTCCCGTTGCGCGACTCGAAGCCATTCGGATCTTCCTTGCGTATGCTGCTCACAAGAACATGAAGGTATTCCAGATGGATGTGAAATGTGTCTTTTTGAATGGAATCCTTCAAGAAGAGGTGTACGTTGAACAACCAGAGAAGTTTGTAGATCCGAGGTTTCCAAAACATGTGTATGTGCTCGAGAAAGCACTCTATGGTCTGAAGCAAGCACCACGAGCCTGGTATGAAACTTTAACTATTCACTTGCTTGAGTCCGAGTACAAGAAGGGGATAGTCGACCCTACTTTGTTTCTCAAACGGTTAGGTAATAATTTAACCGTCGTCCAAATATATGTGGACGACATCATTTTTCCTTCTACAAACCCTGAGTATTGCAAAGAGTTTGAGCTGACCATGAAATCAAAAATTCAAATGAGCATGATGGGTGAGTTGACATTCTTTCGGGGACTTCAAGTCTGTCAACGCCCTGATGGCATTTTTATCAATCAATCAAAGTACATTCAAGATTTATTAAAAAGATGATTAAGGAGGATCTCAGTCAGCCAAAACTCCGATATCTGCGACTGTTCAATTGGACGCTGACCCATCTGGTACGTCTGTTGACCAGAAGAACTATCGTGCAAATGTCGGGTCTTTGCTTTATCTCACGGCAAGTAGGCCAGATGTTGTGTTTGCCATTTGTGTTTGTGCTCGTTATTAGTGTGATCCAAAAGACTCACACTTGACTGCTGTGAAAAGAATCCTAAGATACCTGAAAGGCACACAAGACTTTGGCCTTTGGTATCCCAAGGATTCTGGTTTTGTACTAACAAGAAAAACACATCTGGTGCGTGCCAATTTCTTGGAGACAAATTAGTCAGCTGGTCCTCAAGGAAACAGAACTGTGTTTCACTCTCTACTGCGGAGGCAGAATACATAGTTGCAGCGAGCTGTTGTTCACAAACTCTTTGGATAAAAACACAACAAGCAGACTATGGATACACGATGCAACGGATCCCTATTTACTGTAACTCCAAGAGCGCTATCCAAATCACGGCCAGTCCTGTTTAGCATTCTCATACGAAACACATCGACATTGGATATCACTTTATCAAAGATCACGTTGAGAAAGGTAATGTTTAACTCTACTTTGTTGAGAGTGAACATCAGCTTGCTGACCTGTTCACTAAGCCGTTGAATGCGAAATGCCATTTCTACCTTCTAAGTAGGTTGGGAATGCTAGACCTACCTACCGAGATCTAGGGGGAGTCAGGAACCGTATGTAAGGCATTTGTAAAAGGGGAGCTAGATATACTTGCATAAACCTAGGGGAGCTTCAGATTCTTGACTGTGTTTATTTGCTAACATTCTCGGATCCAAACTGCTTTGGATACCAAATTACTCTTTCCTGTTGCAGTTTATGGATGGCATAACGACTTCTGATTAATTCAAATCAGAACTTGCGCAAAACCAAGTTTCAAGATTACGAGGTTAACCTTTGAGGAAAAGTACCAGGTATGTCACTTCTGGTTGAGGTATCGGGGCTGAACTTGAAAACTTTTGTGAACTCAGAAGTTCAGGGGCTAATTTTGCATTTTTCAAAAATTCAAGTTCAGGGTCTGTTTGTGTAAGATTGATAAAACTTAAGTTCAGAGCTCTATTTCGTCATTTGTTAATAGTTTGAGGTCGAAAGATAAACTTTTAGTATACCGGTTAATTTCATTTTTAGGCTTGATTTGAAGGCTTATTGAACCCTGTAAGTGTTCGGCTTCAAACTGAAACCTAAAACCCTCGATTGTGGGTTTTTGATCGGTCCATATCGCTTCTATCTTGTGCAGGTCTTACTTAAATGAATAGTGTTCGATTTGGTCTTTTTACCCGTTTGAAGTTGTGAGAGTCGAAGGGTCTGACTCGGACTTCATAAAGTCTGACTCGAATTTTCTTGATAGTCCGACTAGGATTTTCATAAAGTCCGACTCGGAGTTTCATAAAGTCCGACTCGGATTTTCTTGATAGTCCGACTCGGATTTTCATAAAGTCCGACTCAGATTTTCTTGATAGTCCGACTCGTACTTTGTGTAATCCGACTCGAATTTCGACTCTCTCCTGTTTATTTTGTGTTGGGTTACGAGGACCTTCTCCTCAAACCCCCTATCCGACTCGGACTTCCAAATCCGACTCGGATTTCCCTTGTGTTGTGAGAACCCTATTGAACCCCTTATCCGACTCGGATTTTGAACAAAGTCCGACTCGGACTTTATCAATATCCGACTCGGACTTTGACAAAAAATCTGACTCGGACTCTGGCCAAATCCGACTCGGACTTTGGCCAAATCCGACTCGGATTTTGGTTCAATTTAGGTCTTTTTGTCTGGCTATTGTTCCATGTCCCATTTTTGGACAGTATGTTCATAATCCTTTGAATTCTAATTTCTGACTACCCAATTCACTTTAACTTGTCAGAACTGGCCAACCAAGGCGAAAACCCACAATCTCCCATCAACAACGAAGCCGACAACCAACTCTGTCCACCTGGAGACATTACGGAGATCATTCAAAACAATGCCTTCGTCGACTGACGTTCAACACTGAACACCAAGTGATCGTGGAGATTCTCCGGCGACATTCAGTCGCCTACGCTATGTCGGCCGAGAATCCCAGAAATCTACGTGCAACAACTCTGGCGAACCATACATGTCGAAACTCATGCCGAAGTTGAGACAATCGTTACACGTCTTGATCAGACGGAACTGCCGCTCACCGTGGATGATCTTTGTCGTATACTTCACTTTCCAAACGCCGCAGAAGGAGGTCACCAGGAGTTCGTGGCACCTCTTCCAGTTCCCAACTTGCTTAAGAGTATCCGTGTACCGGGGCTCTCTAGAGGAATCGTGAACCCTTCTAATATCGATGTGACTTTATTTCAGCCGTTTTGGGCAACACACTGTTCAACCCGATGAACAGGTGTTTTTCCTCCAAAACAAGGGGCGTAGACAAAGGCACGACGACCTTTCTTCACATTATGCATTCCGTCATCTACGGACGGAGGATCGACCTTGCGGCCATGATATGAGTGGATCTTACTCGAGACATCACCAGAGGCCATAAATTCCACTCCTCTATACCCTGGTTGCGGTTCTTCCAGATTATCATCAAGATCACATGGACTGCAGACCTGAGGTACGTCGACGCTCAGGATCAATCGTCGAACTCCACATGAAGGTATTCCTACTATGACGATTCCATTACATGTGTTAAACACGGTAGAAGAGACGGTAGATAGCGTTATAGGTTATAAGGCTTTCTTAGATCTAGAAGACGTACATATGGAGTCCCTAGAGCCAGAGAGTCCTCCCCAGTGTGTGCAACCCGTCCGCCAGACTAGCACTCATACCATGAGTCGGGGGTCCCGGACCACCAAGGGCGGTGGATCCGGACGGGGAGTGTTGAGAGTTGATGTGAGGGACCACCCGAGTACTGTAGTAGGGCCGTCTGCGTCTACTCATGTCCGCATTGACACTTTGGAGGAAACGACTCCAAGTTCACCAGCTATATCACCTACTCCACCACCACTACAAAGACCTCGAAGGATTACATTTAGACATCCTTCCCTTCCACCACTAGAGTCTCAAGTACAAGAGACTCCGATCCATTAGTCACCACCTCAAGTGACTGATGAGGCCATCAATGCAGTCACACAAGAACTTGCAGGTGGCTCATCCTCTGAAGCTCCTACGGTCATCTCCGTCATTCCCGAAGATGCATCGGGTGACCCCAGTGAAAGCTCCACATCTTCAGAGGCCACTGAGTCTGATTTTGGCCCTGAAGATGTACCTGAGGATAGTGGTGAGGACTCCGGATCTTCATCTGAGTCTACGGGAGCCGAAGAAGTGTCAGATCACGGCTCTCCCGTTGGTGAATCTGCGAAAGAAGTAGAAGAAGAAGGTGAGGTAGAAGGAAAAGAAATTGAGAGTGAGATAGAAGGTGAAGGTGAGGGTTTGAGTCCTCAAGAGGCCGGTGTTGCAGAGGCCGGTGTTGTAGAGGCCCGTCAAGAAGAAGAGTCCGTATATACCACAAAAGAGGGCGAAGAAGAAGAAGTCCAAGGGTTCGAAGAAGAAGAAACCCCGTCCGTGGATTAGATAGCCTTTGATAGAAGCTTTCGGACCTTCTCTATAGTAGGCTACGAAGGCGTCCCTTTCTACTATCCACGGACATTTGGTGTCCGTCTTTTATCTGGCCTGGTCATAGTCAACACAGAGGCAGCACATCCTCTACGGACCTGCATGAGTTGCGGGAATGTATTGAACAACACGCTGGCAGCCAACCGGCGCATTTGCACACCCCAACCACTCACTCCACCTTCTCTCAACAGACGGTGGTTTCATTTTCTCATGGGGATTTAGCATAACTTCCACCGACCACTCACTTGGAGTTGGTTAGTGTTAAGCTAAGAGAGCCGCTACCC
>LUCG01039658.1:0-10337 GCA_001633085.1 Carthamus tinctorius | reverse complement strand
ATAGGACACTTTGTTTTTTGGTCCTATAAATTAAGTCATATAAAATGGTCTATTAGGACACTTCATTTTTTTGGTGTCCTATAAAGTCATTTTTGTTGTAGTGAACACAATTATTATATAAAAACAGACCTTTTGTCGAGTCGCTTTCGGTGTGTGTGTGTGTGTGTGTATATATATATATAGTATTAGGTTCAAATGAGAAGTGCTAAAAATATGAGAAGTAGAGAAGTGATCTCCCATTCATCCGATCAATAAAGACGACTTTGACCGGGTCCCCTCCTTTAGTAATCTTCCCCCTCCCATGAATCGCGTCAATCCTCCGTGATCGCGTCCACCGTAACCGGTCAAAGCCGCCTTTATTGACTGGATGAGTGGTGAAAATCACTTATCTACTTCTCATTTTTTTAACACTTCTCATTTGAACCTTACTCAGTAGGTATATATCTTTCTTATATAAGAAAATCTTTTTTTGAACTTGTAAACAAAAGAACCACCTCATCCATCTTTGAACTATACGAATATCAGATATTTTAAAGATAGAAAATAATTGACATAACAGTTAAAATTGTAATCATAAATCAAAATCAAAATCAAAATCAAACCCTTTCATCCCCAGCCCAACTATCTTTCATTTTGGGGCCTTCAGGTCCTTCTTCTCCAAGTAACTCAGGCGGAAGCTTGTGCAATATCTCTCGGGCAATACCTCTTAATATCCATGGCAATGTACTTATCGCTTTCTTGATCTCTGTCGTCAACTCATACTCAAACTTCGGACCCCATCTTCCCGTATAGTTCACCCACGGCTTCATATCGAAACTCTCGTAATCGACCGCGATCACCTCGTAGCTCGACGCGACATCCATCACGTAGCCGCTTTTCGCGGTGTCGTCTCTCGCACCGAACCCGACAAACTTCCCCCCCTCGGCGATCGGTAATCCCGGATTCTCCGCAAGCAAATGGTTAAACTTTTGGATGTCCCGTGGGTCGATGTATTCTTTCCCGTGAAGGTGATGGCTCGCGGTCGCGTAGTGCGCGTGTCCGTGCCAAGAGGCGTACACCACGGGTCGCGATATGTTGACGAACTCGAACTCCTCGGGCGCTAACCATTTCCCGGCATTGTGTTGGGAGAGATAGATGGACTTTAGGACCCCGTTGGAGTTATCGATCCGTAACGTGATGTGTTCCCAATCGCTAACGTGCTCCCCGATCTTCCCTAGGTTAATCGCGAAGGGTCCCAATTGGAACTTGCATCCGCCGTTGAAAGGGTAGTAGAGCCATATTGCGAGGTCGGTGTGCGTCCCTCCGAGCGCAGGCTTCACGTGAACGTACGCTTTCGCGTCCTGCAAGAACCCTCTTTTGACGTTGTCGTTTTGGGGCTCGTAAGGAGGGAGGTCGAGAAAGGAGTCATCCACCGTGCCGGTGGTCGGAAGGTTCTTGCCGTCGTCGACCACACCCTGTGGGATCGGACTATTGTTTTCGTGTAGCTCGGCCCCGTTTTGGAAGAACCATACGACCGTCGAAGGGAAGTATTCTTCGTCGGGGTGGAAATAGACGATCGGAGCATAAATGGCGATCAGATTGTCGATCATAAACGGACTGGGCATCGTCGAATTCACACATTTCCGGACCGTCTTCAAACATGCTAAATTGTGCGTTTGCGAGCCGTTCACTCGTGCTATAAACGTACCAACCGACACACTCGGCCCTTCCGTTACCGGCTTTGTTGTGTATACGTTGACGGATCTTGAACTCTTCGAAGCGGGAAATCCCCAAATCCATTCATCGTCCACGATCGAATCCGTGAAGTCGGATCGAACGCACACAACCTTGTCGAGCGAGGGTTTTTCGGGCGTTTTTGTGACGATGTGACCGACGGCTTTGTAACCGGTGGGCGCGATCGGGAGCCATATGTAGCCATCATCGTATTGGCCGAAATCGAGACCTTTACTGGTCCAAATAAGGGTGTAGTCAATTGGAGTCTTTAGGGCACCATGGTTAGGGGCACCTGTGGTATCTTTAGCCACAAGAACTGATGAAAGCAAGGGCTTGCCATTGGGCCTGCAATAGTGGCCAAGAAGCTTGAACTCTGGTGGATAACCATATGGTTCATAAAATGTTGCACCAAGGCCATCTAACCCATTGCTTCTAGTATCCCATATTTTTAGGAAATGTGAAGCTCCATATACTTCTAATCCTCCAAGATCAATACTTCCTTTTCCAAAGGCTCCTCCATCTGCCAAGGGTTGACAGTTTATGGTTTTCCATAAGCTTAATATCTTTAAAAATGAAGTGTCCAAAAAAGTAAAAACACATTGATTATACTATAAATGCTATCAAAAAGTTAAAAAGTTAGAGAGGGAAAATGATAACCAAGTGAAATAACTAATAGTAAACTTTGAAAATAAAATTTTGGAAAAAGAAATAATTTTTTAATAGATAAATGAAATATTTTAATATTATACTTAATATTGAAGTCTCTAAAATGAAAATGCTTTGACGATAATGTTTTTTTTTAGAGATTTTAACTTTTTAATTTTCATTTTAAAGAAATTTTGAAGAAGCTAAAAGACAACATAAAAATATAAAATGACTAATAAATACCTGTAGGATACATGGGACGTGGACTATGAATATCGAATGATATGACTTGGGGGTCATTAAAACCCGTGTTTGGACTAATATTTGTTGAATCATCAAGCGCATAAGATCTATCTAAGACAATATAAACTATTAAGATAATCGTTCTAATGAATTGAAATGAAAACTGAGTAGGAAATATATTCATTTCCATCTTCAAATACCACCACATGGTTACAAGAACAATAAAAAAGCAATTGAAGGTATAATTCACCTACTAAAATGAAGTATGACACAAACTAATTAGTGTATCTATAGCAAACATATATGGAAAATGAAATTTTAGTTACTCCTCTTTTATAGGACAAATTAGAAACTATTTTCCTTTTATATAGCATAAATCAATGTGTCAATTTTCAACATTTACATACTAAGAGTATATTCTGCAAATGAGCTAATAATAATTCAAAATTTTCAAAAGATATTAATTCTATCCTCCACATCTTCTTGATTTAAACATTACATAATTAAATTTTTTCAAAATAATTACATAATTAATTTTTTTTCAAAATACAACTTATGGAATAATATTTTTCTCCATCATAAACGTTTAATTTTAATCAAATTTAAGCATAAAATAATAAATATAATTTTCTTTCCTACATAGTTATTTTCGGAGAGATCTCCCAATATGGAAGCCTTTATCCCTATTTCATAGTCTAATCTTAGAAATTTTCTTGTAAAATCTATTGAGGTAAAAATCTTTAAAATATTCATTTTGAAAAATTCATTAAAAATATGTTAACAATCATATCAATCTATTAAATATATTAACATAATAAAGATATGAAAATTTGAGTCAAAAGTAGTATATATTACCCACGTCTTCAAAGATATTTGGTCAATTGTAAAGTATAAGTTGCGATTTGTTCTATTTAACAATTTTCTTATAATTTTACGGAAATGAAGAAGAAAAAACTATCACTAAAAAAAATTAAATCAAATTTACCAACTTTTTATTTTAAAAACCAGAACATTAATTAAATGTTACTAAAATATTTTTATAAATTAAATCAAATTTACCAACTTATTAAAAAGGAGGTTAACAACAGAAATTAGCTACGACTTAATCCATTTATCGTTAATTAGCAATGAGTCAACCATGAAAGCAATCTTTCATAAGTCCGTCACTAATGAGCAATGGGGAAGTGTTCATTGCTAACAGATTAGCGACATAAGTGTCATTTTTTTATTGTTTTGTTATTTGTATGGGTTATGTATACACACGTGTATGTATATATTATATATGTATCCGTTGGTTTGTATCGTAAACCGAGTAGGCGATATATTTACGCCCATCTTCAAATACCACCAAATTGCCGAAGAACAATAAAAAAAAAGCAATTGAAGGTATAATTCACCTACTAAAATGAAGAATGACACAATATATGGAAAATGAAAATTTAGTTGCAGCTCTTTACAGTAAAAAAGATTAGAAACTATTTTATAGCATAAATCAATGTCAATTTTCAACATTGACATTTAAGAGTATATTCTGCAAAATGAGTTAATATTAGTTCAAAATTTTCAAATGATATTACTCTATCTTCAACAGTTTTTTCATTTAAGGATTATATAATCAATTATATTTACTACAACATATGGAATATTATTTTATCTATCATAAATATTTAGTTTCAATCAAGTTTAATGATAGAATAAAAAAAAATCTTTAAAATCTTCATTTTGAAAAACTCATTGAAAATGCTTAACAATCATATCAATCTATTAAATATATTAACATGTCAAGGATATGAAAAATTGAGTCAAAAGTAGAAATTATTAGAGCATAGCCTTTCCTAAAACGGAGAAAATGAAAAAATATGGGGATTTTAGTTTAAATTGTGCTTCAACCGCTTCTCCATTTCTTTCTCCAAAATGGAGAAAGTATGAGAGAGGAAGAGTTTTTCTTCAATTATGGAGATAACTCCAAAAATGATTACTATTGGAAAGAACAAATAGAAAATCTTGAAAATAAAATTTTAAAGAAAAAATAATTTTTAATGGGTAAGTGAAATATTTTAATATTTTAATTAATGTTGATTTCTTCAAAATAGGAAACTGTTGGAGATGATGTAATTTTTTATAGAGATTTTGAGTTTTGATTATTCATTTTGGTGAAATTTTGAAAAAGCTATTGAAGATGCTCTTAAAAGCTATTGTTATCCACGTCTGAAATTTGATCGATTGTAAAGCATAAGTCGAGATTTAATCTATTTAATAGCTCTTTTCATAATTCTGTGAAAATGAAAAAGAAAAAAGTGATGATCACCAAAACAAATTAAATAAAATTTACCCATTTTCATTTTAAAAACCAGAACATTAATAATACGTTATTAAAGTATTTTTATAAATAATATTTTTCTTTCTTTTTGCTTCCCATAAACCTTTAACATTTTATGGGTAGTCAAAAGAAAAACCTTTCTCAAATATCCAATGTGAACGAATTACTCCGAAAACAAATATTTAGAGTAAATTACGGATTTGGTCTTGTGGTTTAGTGGATTTTACAGATTTCGTCCATATACTTCACTAATTACGGATTAGTCCATGTGGTATGCATTTTCTTTTGGATTTGATCCTTCGGCCTAACAACCATTCAATAAATCTGTGCATACAATAGGGACCAAATCCAAAAGAAAATGCATATCACAGGGACCAAATTCAATAAAAATTGCATACCGTAGGCACCAAATCCAATAGAAAATGCATACCACTTGGACCAAATCCGTAACTTACTCAAATATTTATTTTATTTAGAGTTAATTACATTTTTGGTCCCTGTGGTTTGGTGGTTTTAACACACTGGGTCCATTTTTAAAATAATTATGGATTTGGTACCTGTGGTTTACACTTTATAACGCTCTGGGTCCATGATTTCTAACTCTGTTAAAAAATTCTGTTAAATGAAACAACTACAAGGGTATTTTAGTCTTTTAGTAGTACAGGGACTAAATATGTAAAAATTAAAAAAACTATTTATAACACTTTTACCATATTTCACTTTTACAAAACCCTAATCCACCACACCCACTTCCACTTCCACCTACCACCAGCCATGCCCACCTCCACCGCTGCCAACCACCACCACCACGATCGCCGACCTCCATCACCTCCACTATTGCGCCGGCCTCCACCATTGTCGTCCTCCACCAGCACCAGACCCGTCTCCACCATCGTGGACCTCTGCCACCACCCACACTCACTTCTCTCCGGCAATTGCTAGCTGCTCATCCACCGTATCGCTGTCTCATCCGCCATTGATGAGTAAATTTTTCTTCACTGTTCTACCTCTTCCAATCCCCTTTCTTCACAATCCTACAATCCTACCATCTTCTTCTACTAGATTCTTCTAAACTAAAATTCATCAAAACCCACCAAAATCTCCAATCGTTTTTCTAACCAATTCGATCCACCATTATCGAATTCCAATTTCCCCCAATTCCACCTTTGCCCTATGAGACAAACAATGAGATTTCATGGAGATATTTACAACAATACGAGAACAGACAAATACAGAGTGTCCATAGGCTCTACAGGGAGAAAGACACATGATTCTAAGCTTCAGTTGATTGAATTTTAGGGTTTTTATTTGTTAATTTTGTTCTTCAAGCTCAGTAGAAAATAGTTGACGACGATGGCGTGATCTTCAACTTGTTAGTTTATGTTTAGATTTCTGTTTGTTTTAGAGAAATTCGTAGTTGAAAATTAAGAAATTTCAAAGAAATAAATGATGATTCCTGAAGCCAATTTGGTGATGACTCCTGATTTTNTGATAATGATGGGGTGATGATAATGGTGGTAGGTGGTGGTGGATGGTGGGTGCTGGTGGATGGTGGTGGTAGTGCATTGGAGGAGAAGATGAAAAATCAAACCCAATAAAAAAAATTAATGAAAAATGAAGAACCTATTAAAAGATCAAAATACCCCTATACTAAATCCAGTTAACGAAGGAATTTAACGGAGTTAGAACCCATGGACCCAAAGCGTTATAAAGTGTAAACCACAAGTACCAAATCCATAATTATTTTAAAAATATACCCAAAGTGTTAAAACCACCAAACCACAGGGACCAAAAATGTAATTAACTCTTTTATTTATTTCGGAAAATGAATTAATGATGTCCGTTTATATAATTTGTGGTAGATATTCAAATTTTTAAAAGCCAAATGTTGACAAAATAAAGTAAGCTTTTTACATATAATTACTGCTAGAAAAAGGTTATCAACAACATAAATCGTTAATCCATGGTTAATTAGAAACAAGTCAACCAAGAAAGCAATCTTTCGTAGACCTGTCAATAATGAGCAATAAGTTTGTAGCTAACGGATTAGCGATAAAATTGTCATTTTTTCTTATTTTCTCATTTGTGCGGATTATATGTACACAAGTGTATGCATTATATATGTATCCGTTGGTTTGTATTACATATATATACACATGATGTGTTACATGTTATATGTACTCGTCGATTCGTATATATTACTTATATTCACATGTTTGTGTTATATGTATTTGTGTATGAGTAATATGTATCATTTGGTATGTGTTGTGTGTGTGCATGGATGGACCTAGCTCTTTAGATACGGTGGCACGTGCCACCGTTCCATTTCTCTGCCGTAGTGTAAAAAATTGTAGGTTTTGAAAGGTGTCACCGTATTAATTTGTTGTGTGCCATCATACATATATATATATATATATTGGAACTGTAGCTAAGACATAAGTTTTTCTTGGCATAGTTGGTAAGTTTCTTGCTTTTTAAACTTGAGGTCTTGAGTTCAAGTCTTGTAAGAGTCATTTTATACTAGATTTTAATTTTAATTTCATATATATTGTTTTTAATAAAAATTTGCTTCCAACAAGACTCAAACTTGAGACTTTATACTCAAAAAGCAAGGGCCCAACCACTAGAACAATGTAAATTTTGTGAAAAATATTTTTACATACATTTCTTATAGTCAAATTGTGCTANGTGTGTATATATATATGTATATATATATATGTGTGTGTGTGTATGTATGTGTATACATGAAATGTGTATTGTTTGGTAACTTCATACAAATATGTAATAAGTATCATTGGTGTTATTGGACCTTAATAAGTCACAAAAGAGTCTTATTGCACGGCCTCTAGGTGTGTTTAATCATATATAATTAAACGTCTATGTATTGTCAATGTAACATGTGTGCTTAATCATATATGATTAAACTTGTATATCGTTATTATGTGTGCGTGTGTGCGTGCGCGCGCGAATAAGTTGATGCCAAACAAACAGATATAGTTGTGCAAATAAGTCATATCTGTTATATAACTCGTTAAGCTCCTACCAAACAGCTCCCTAGATAGGTAGGCTTTCTAGTTTCTTTCATAAGCATGTAAAAAAAAACTTTTTGGCATATCTATGTGTTTGCTTGCCGTTAAAAAAAATTCTTTTTACAAGAGAAGATAAGGTTTATTTTAGTCTTTTCTTGAACCATATGTTCATCTCTCTTTTTCTCACTAACACACACACACACATTTAATAGGGGCTTGATCTAGCGTGCACTTTGTTATATCTCATGTCGATGCGCATACTTTAATGTACTTGCAAAAGTGGAAAACCATTCTTATCATTCTCACCATAACTTTGACTCCCATCGAAACTCAATTCTTGTATAGCATCTATATAGGATAATTGTGGATCTTGAATAAATTATTAGGAGCAGGGACTCAAGATGAAAAACAATGTATTGACATGTCACTGGTCATCGTTGGTTGTATTCTGATCATTGTTCTAAAAAAAACTCGTCACGCAACCGCTATGGCGTGCCATGCCTTCAAGGCTTGTGTCTCACGTTACGTTAAGCCTGTGGCACGCCATGACCTATTGTGCAGTTCTCCTAATGTGATATCTTATTTGTCTTTATGTTTTTAAGGTTTTATTTGCGCGTTTTTAATATTTAACCTAATTTTAACTTGTTTATNATATATATATTGGAAGAGTGTCCGAACCTATGGCCCGACTAATCCCCGACAAGATTAGGGCTAAAGCATGCCCCTTTGAAAAGGTTCACAGGTTGCGCATGGAGGGATTCAAACCCGAGTTAGGCGCTATGAACCCCCAAGCTTTATCCACTCCACCACAACACTGAAAAATAGCTTTTATATATTATATTTTATATGAACTAGAAATTTGATGCCACAAGTTACGCTTTGAAAACGCCATGGCTTCGCCATGACTCCTAAGTTTTGATGTTAACATTTTAGATCTATATAGACAATTAGAATAAATATATAACTCTTTAAAGAGTAAACTTCACTTTTGGTACTTAATGTTTGTAAATTTTAACATTTTTAGTCCCTAAACCCTTGAAACTCGGATATGGTCCCTCACGTTTATAATTACACTTGGTTTTAGTCCCTCTCATTAACACCCGTTAACTTTTTTCGTTAAATCCAATTAAGTGAGGGGTAATACGGTCATTTTATCCATTTTCTTAATTTTTTTTGTTTTTACAAAAACATACAAACTTTAAGTGCCTGTTATGTAAATGTAACACACACATACATATATTGTTGGGATTTTATTTAAAATAGAGTAGCTTCAAAAACTCTATTATAGCAACGGAAACATTTTATTGAATAAACATAAAACCATTTCTATTCTCACACAAGATCATTTTGCAAAACATGGAAAGATAAAATTGCAACTAAAAGAAGGTGATAATTTTACAATCTTTGTAGACTTTGAACCCTCTCAGTTTTGGGGGTGTTGATGTAAATGGCAAGAACCCAATGTAGAATTCTTCTATATGTATCCACCAACAAGTTTTAGACACTTTGGATGCTAGTCCTCTCTTGTAAACAAGTTTCTTAAGCCATTAGGAACTAATCTCAATTAGTTCTTAAGGAGATATATTTGTATCTTCTTCAAAATGTGATGTTCTTCACAAAAACAAAGATGACAGGAGAAGGAAGGTGAAATGAGTGATTTTGGAGGATGAAGTGAAGATCATAAGGAGTCATTACACGTATTTTATATATCTCCACTTAAGTATGTCATACTCCACACTTTCTTACAACCACCATGTCATGTATGCATACTTAGTGTAAGAGAAATATGAAGTTGTCATAAGTTAGTCTAACAACTCTATCATTTCTTCCTCAATTAATTATGATATATAGAAAAAAAAAAGACAAAGCTAATTTTGTGATTTGTACTCTTTATATAATATGTACATAACTATTTAATCATACTATATGATTAAATAACTAGTATACTCTCTAAACTATTATATTCATAAAATAATAATTCTCCACTTAAATACAAGAATTGATAATATGTACACAACATATAAAACATGCCTTATGAGTTATTAGTTGATTCCTCTCTTGATATTATTATTTCCATAAAATAATAATTCTCTAATTATATACAAGAGTTGATAATATTTATTAGTAATCAAGTTCTAATAAATAATCAATTAGTGTCTACTTGCTTAAGGTGTGACCCTATAGGATCATAAGTTATTAAGTAATATCATTCTAAAATGCTTATTAAGCATCTAGAACAAACATANCACTCATCTCGGTCAACATAGGCGGCTTTGACCGGTCTCCCCCTTTAATAATCTCTACCCTCCCATGAATCGCATCAGTCCTCCGTGATCACGTCTACCGTATGAGTGGTGGACCGGTCAAAGTCTCCTTTATTGACCGGA
>LUCG01039643.1:0-10933 GCA_001633085.1 Carthamus tinctorius | reverse complement strand
AGGATTGAGATTCACAGGAATCTCGTGTCAGTTCGATACGAGGATCCTCAAAAACCCAACACATATCAACTCATAGCTTGAAAATGAACTCCAAGTCTAACCTAAGCTCTCTTATCAATTTATCAAGGCTACACTATTCCAATTACTCCCAAACTTTGCCAAACACTCTATTCTGACATCCCATATGGGAGTATAAACAAAAGGACTCCAAACGAACCCGATTAAGAAAAGTGAGAAAATGATCCAGTGGAAACGGCGGCTCGCCGGCGGGTCACTACCCGCGGCTCACCCGCCGTTACCCGCAGATCAGTTTCCACTTGCGGGTTACAACCTGCAGCCGGGGTTTCACCTCCAAAATCCAAATTCATGCGATTTCTAACCCCAAAACATGATCAAACATGTTACCCAAGTACAATATAATCATTCTATAACGTAATCTAGCATTAAAAATCCAATTGGTGATCAATTGATCACCAATTCATCCAAACCCTAACCTTAACACTTACCTATAATAAAACTCTACAATCCATACATAAAAGTGTTAGAACACATACCTTGCAACCCGGAAACACTCTTGGCTGCAATTTCTCAATCACTTCAACTTCAATTTGATGCTAATTCCAGCTTCTCCAAAATTGCCTTTCACTCTCCATTCTCTCTTCTCTGGAAACCGATTGAAACAACTGAACGGGGAATTGAGGGCTTTTCTCATTCTTATACATGCTACAAATTACCTTTTACTTTCACAAATAACATATAAGCCCTTCTAGCCCTGAAGATCACAATTAACCACAAATTAACTAAATTTTAAACAAAGTTCGTTAACTCACATAACTTGGAAATGAGGCGTTACAATTATCCTCGGCAACAATGGACCGACCCGAAAGCCGGCCCATGGTTAGGGTATTGTTACATGCTCACCTATGAATCGAACCCGGGTAGACAGAGATGTCATCCACTGTCCCTTCCAATGATGTTATCGACCACTAGCTACTAATGCTTTGATTACCCGAGTAAGCGATTACTGGTATCACTTACTTTACGATCCTTGCCAATTAAGCATGGAAACCATCGAGAATCTTACCCCGTAAGAGCCATAACAAGGACCGATAGTCTTATAAATGTAAACGATAAGGTTATAAGTAAAGATAATGTTCTTGCCAATAAACCCTTTATTCGATAAGAGTTTGCTAAACAACCTCTTACTCTCAACCTTTTGATATTATCAAGGTCATGTACTCTATGTAATAAGAAGATGTAACTTTTTTACTACATATGTTTTAATATTAAATAAAACTTTAATATCCCACTTTCACCTCGAGCACATTTATATCCATGTATGAAAGAACAATCTTAGTTGTCCTTTTTATCTAAAGAATATAATACCAAATAAACAAAAGAAATGAACAAAGTTTCAACAAAGGATTTGCAAGCCACTGAACCAACCTAAAAAACAAACAAACGAAATCCACTGAAACCAAACAAGAACAAAAGTACCATCGTTCTCAAGATCTGAGATACTCGATTAAAAAAACACACATTCTTGTGAATAAACTCGATGCTTCTAGCTTGATCAAGAATTACGTGCTTGGAGAAAGGAAATTGGATTTGTGATTCATAGTTCCCACGAAAATAGAGCTTTTTCAGATTTTTCTTGAGATCCATTCGAAAAACTCAAGCTTGAGATCCTACAAAAAGTGATTCAATAAATAGACATTTTTTTATAGATAACATTATTGTGACGATCCTATACCAAATAGCTAGCAGCCCAAATAGATGATTGCCAAAGTATGATAGACATGACGAGATCTTCTCTGTGAAGGAGAAGTAGTTGTGCTGCTAAATTTTTCAGACCAACCCTGTTTCCCCACCAGTTTAGAAACAAGTCCCAAACCGTTTCTAACCATCTTGTAGCTCTTAATGAAGTGATCTTATCTCTAGTAATTCTTCACAACTTGGATAAAAAAAATTGTATCTACACCTATGCCTCTATTTTTCAAAGCTATTACGTACCGAAAGTCGAAAGACGTCCATGTGGAATACGTTAGACGAAAACAGTTTTTGGATGAAGCCTGCCGCCTACGAGACACATTAAATTAGTTTTATCAAAAATATATTTTAAAAACCGAAAAAATTTAACTTTTTTAATTTGTCTTTATATGGTAAAAGAAATTTATTATCATAGTAAAGAAAGAGAAAAAAGGTTTTTGTTCATTAAAACGTGCATAACTTATTTGGCTTTTTTCTCTTCCAGAGGAATCTCCCATCAAAGTCTGGTTGCAATGTATGGGGGGCAAAAGTGTCATTGGGTGATTTGTGGTTTTTATTTTCAAGAATATTTTCTAGTTTCCATTTCAAAACAATAATCATTCATCCATTTAAAAAGAATAATACATATTGTTTTATGAAATGTTTTTTATTAAAAAGTTATATATTTCATGACTATTTATCTTTAATAGCAGTCATTGTGGAAAATCCATGGTGCTAATATTAATTTATATAAAAATTTAAATTCGTTGTTAAAAGATTTTTACATATCTAGTAATGGCCTAATGGGCATTTAAGTATTTTATATATTTATAGAAAGAAAATGCGAATCATTTGTAAATTTTTTTGTTAGTACGAATCTACAGATCAATTTTAACTGTTTATCTTGTATTAAAAATATCTAGTTTGATAAATATATGTATTCTTTTATAATATAAAAGGTTTATCATAATAAATTACATTAATATCCAAATCATAATAAATAAACTCACTTGGTTTAGACAAACATATCAATTAGTTACTTTGTACGGGTTTATAAATGATAGGGCTTGTAAACGAAACCACATATATATAATAAGTATTCAGAATTGATTCAAGTCTAATTATGATTGATTTAAGACCAATTAAGGTTGGACAGGTTCGAGAATAAGGCTAGTCGGTTCGGACGAATCGTGGAATTTTCGGGTACTGATTAAACCAATATCAGTTATTTGGATCGGTGACAAGACTGTTAAGAGATTTCAAAATCGTTTTGGTGGAGGATAATTTATATATGATTTTGGTGTAAGTCATTATATTGAAGGGTAATTTCTAGATTTAAAACTTACGTGACACTTTAGAAATTATATTAAAAAGTATATTGTAGTGAAATGATGCATGGTCTTAAGAAAATATATAAAGAAGACCCCGTTAGTATGCTACAAAACAAAAGCAAAAAGTTAACGTGTAAAGATTAAATTAGAAGACGTTTTAGGGCATCGATTCGTCTAAGGTGCATTGCTATGACCCTTCTTTTTTCATTTCGTAGAATTGGTACTGATTCAATCATTGGAAGGTGGGAATCGGTTCTAGTACCGACCTGTTTACTATTATGTCCATTTTTGTCGATTAGATTGTTTTTTACACCTGATAGAATTACATATATTGCCACCGACAATGGAAACATAATCATATCAACGTCAATTGTTAGTCGCTGAATCAGGTGATCTTAACTTAAATATTTTAAAATAGAGACACACTTATACGATTCCGTCATTCATAAAACTTGTTAAATAGATAACTCCATATGTTAATTTATTAAGAGCATTCCGTAAGTTATCTTCTATGTATACTTAGGCATTGTTTGGTAAAAATAAAGTTAACTTATAAGTTAGCTTATAAGTCACCTTATAAGTCAGGTACGTGTTTAGATGGACCATAAACTAACTTATAAACTAGCTTTTTGAAAATCTACTCCCACTAACCTTTTGGTGACTTTGGGACTTTTTATTCTTTTATTCCAAATATACCCTTGCTAAGTTTTATACCACTACTTTTCAAACATGTCTTTTTTTGTCCGTTTACAGTCATAAGCTACCTTATCAGCTAGCTTTTGTCAAATGTAACTTATTCATCAGCTACCTTATCAGTCATAAGTTAATTTATCAGCTAGTTTGCCAAACATAGCCTTAAAATTTTTTTTTGTATTAATCTCTTAATTCACCCGATCAGGGGTGGAGCCACGAGGGGGCAGAGTAGGCAGTTGTCCTCCTAACATCTTAAGTTTTTTTTTTTTAAATTATATATTAGGGTTATTTGAGTAATTTCCCCCTTAAAAATTTAAAATTACGATTATTGTTGACATTTTGAAGGTTTTTTTATGTGTAATAAACTACTTTTTTTAGAATTAAGATTGTTGTTCAGAGTTTACTCTTACATAAATTAGTTTCTAACTCCGCCCCAACACCCAAAAGGTGAACGCAAGAAGGTTGAATCTTGCATTGCATACAACTTGATTTGGAATCTGACACCCAAGTTAGGTCGAGTAAATCATTTGCATGGTGGTTCAAATGTAACTTTCAAGGGAACCATCACAAATTCAAATAATTATTTTATATTGGTCTTGATAAATAAAAATTAAAAAAAAAATATCTAGAGGAAGATAATAAATTCATTTTAGTTGATTCAAATGTTACAACATCAATTTAATCTTTGCTAAATATTGTGCATCTGACTTATTATACCAAATGTTTATCAGGTGAGCGTTTTTTTTTTAACAAAAATACCATCCTAATTACTTTATCAGTGTTATTATTGATTATCAAAATTTAATTGTTGGTAAGTACCTTTTACTCGTAAACAATTATTAAATATTTTTTTCATTACTGGTAAATACTTACCCGGTAAATCGGTTACTAAATTTTATGATTGAGTGGGTTAGTAATGATATTGAAAAAGAAAATTCCAAAAAGGGTGTCTGTATGACTTTTTTTTTAAAGTTCCACAAAAAAGAACAAAAAGTTTAATCACCACTTAGGCTACGTGTAGTGATACAAATTTCGGCAGGCTGGCGGGCTCGCGCTAGCCACTCCTCTTCCTCTCGCACACTATTGTTTTTTTTTTTATTGTATTGGGTATTTGGTTTGGAGGGTTCGAGTACTAACAAAGATGGCTCTATAGATCTTATAGAGGATTTATGGTAAAGCTGATGTGATGCAGATATAACAGAGGACTCAGAGGGCTCGGATAGACGAGTACTGGTAGCCTTATAGTTGTATAGTTATATATTTAAATGATTTAAACACGAATAAGATAATATATAAACACGTTTATTTATTTCCCTACAATTTTTGAAATTTTCATTTCCCACTTGCATCATGAGCTCAGATTTATTTATTTTTATCATCAAAGGAAGATCTTAGAATAACAATAGAAAAAGGTGTAGCTTAATATAATAATCCTAATATATGAAATATAATTATTATAACAACGAATAAATGATCAAGTTTTGCCTAAGATATCACTTCTTAAAGATTGTCAAACATTCTTAGATAGAATTCATCTGATTCGATCATTAATTGTATGTTTCATTTTTTCAACTGATTCCATTTAATTAACTTTGAACGATAATGAATAACTAGATCGGTTAAATATAAAATCACAGATTCATGTGTAAATCAACGTATTAGTACATATGTGAATCAGTTAAATATAAACCTACAGGTTCATGTGTGAATCAACTTATTAATACACATATGAATCAGTTAATTGGTTCATATATGAATCAGAAAGCTTCGTTTGTGAATAGTTAAAAAATAGTTCACATATGAACTAATATTGATATATACACTTCATATGTAAATAATCTAAAAATATTAATATGTTAATTACATAAGTTCATATATAAAATATAGTTTATATACGAATCAGCTAAAAATAGTTAATATGTGAATTACACAGATTTACATATGACATATAGTTCATATATGAATATGTTAAAAATAGTGAATATATGAATCACACAGGTTCATATAAGAACATCTATTTGATATATGGATCAATTAAAAATAATTAATGTGTGAATTGCACTGGTTCACATATGAAAATATAGTTCATATGTGGATCACACGGGTTTATACATATGCATATACACACACATAGAAGAAGGTTCAAATGAAAACTCAAATTTAATTGCGAACGTGAGAACAGCCGAAAGCGCGATACGTGTCCTATTCAGTCTGAATAATACATGATTAATTAGACTTACTATTATGCATTATTTATGGTGAATAATACAAGTATACAACATTTAGACCGAATAGTATAGCATTCAGTATTATTCAGTCTGAATGCTATAATATTCACCTTGAATAGTGCTTAATATTCAGTCTGAATAATCCTGTATTATTCAGACTGAACAGTTTTCATTTGGACTTTCGTCCATATACATATACCTACACGTATATATGAGATATTCTTTTAACAACTTATAAAATTATGATAACCTTAAGAAATAGTGCATCGTGTGCTATTTGATGTCATTTTTTGTGTCTAAGACTATAATTTGAAATATTGACTAACATATATTTGTTTTACAATATGTTTATTTTACGTAAAGTTGGTTCATAATGTGCATATTTTTTAAGCCCATTTGGATACTCAAAAAACTCAAAAAGCACTTTTCGAAACTCCTTTTTGACAAGGAGTGAAATGGGGTTTTGGAAAAACATCATGGAGGTGACTTTTTGTTTTCGAAAAGTGCTTTTGGGTGGTAATAACATAAACTCTTCTCAAAAAGTTGATAAGCTAAGCCAAACACCCTCTTAAAAAACAACTTATTGACTTATTGGCTTTTACCATCACAAAAGCTAATCCAAACACCTTTTTAAGAACTCCCTTTTCCACCATCATAAGTCAATAAGCACTTTTGATCAAAAGCACTTTTGAACCTTGAAAAACAATCCCAAACACCCTCCAAATACACCTTAGATGAAAAAAGATCATGTGAAACAAAACAGTAAGGTAGAAGCTCTCATGGATTAAGCCCTATATATAATAGGAAGAATAATTCAACAAAAGTTAAACATTTTGCAAAAATGCGAGAATTGTCAACATCATATCGGATTACATGTTTTTGACGTGTTCAATAATATATGATTCCTCTATGTGTTATTAATACATGTCTTATGTATAATCATATATGATTAAGTTTGTGTATTATTATATAATATTAAGGTTTGTTTGGGAGTTATTGAATGATTTGATGTTAGATGATTAAGTGGCCAGAATGATTAAGAGGCTCTAGTGATATAGTGAAAACTGAAATATGGTTGTTTGTTAATTGTTAAGAATGAAATCAAAGCACAAAATGGTTAAGGGAGACTCAAGATACAAATCATTCAGAGGGTTTTCGAACCATTAAAAGACAATCATTTTTTTTAGCGAATAAAATTTACCTCTTAACGGTTCAGTAATTACCTTTTATTAAAAGTGCTAAAAGGTAACCAAACATCCCCTAACACTTTTCCCATTTTCACATAATATTTAACTTATTGACATTGTTTATACTTTAGAGAAGGTGGCTAATTTGATGGTCACTGGAATTCATTGGTTTAACTTTATTGCATGTAAGGGGTTGTTTGTTTTTTAAAAAAAAATAAGTCTTGAAACCTCTTAAATCTAAAAATTAAGAGGTTTGCAAGCTTAAAACTATTTGTTTTTTTAAAAGGTCTGAAAGCCTCTTACCGTCCTTTGAATTTAAGAGGTGCACCATTTACCTCTTATTTTTTAGATGTGAAATCAGACTTCAGACCTCTTAAAAAACAAACGATCCCTAAGACCCTCCTTAGCTTCTTTACCCTGATGCCACATCAACGTCACATCAGTTTTTTCTCTTTCTTACCCTCATTACCGTAAAGTAAAGTACCACTACCCTAGCTAACCCATCTTTTTTTTAATTAATATATATAAGAGAAGGAAACAGAGAGAAGGGAGAAATGAGAGAAAGAGACCGCTCGGGTTTAAGAGGGGTACCCATCAGGTGCAAACCGGGAGCCCCGTACTGGTGTGGCAACCACACCCGCATCACCCGCAGGTGAGCCCAAAAGCAGGCCCGTAGGCGGTACTCCTGGCCTAAAGTGTGTCATTTAAACAAGATATTATTGTGCTATCAATTGTTAGACGATAATTTTGATAGAATGGCTTTTCAAACAATCTTAATAATCTTACCAATATAAAATAATTGTCGAAAAATGGCTGGAGGGACTAAAGCGTAATTTTTGGTTAAAACAAAGATCTTAAAGAACAAGCATATGATTTATCCAATAAAAAATGGGGGTTTAATTGACATAATACATAGTTTAAGAAATAATCACATGCTACTATGATTAAAAAAAAGTAAATCTTCACGCCTAACTCGTGTTTTATTATTTTATTAAATAATTAGCTATTAGAATATTCTCATAAAATCTTATCTCTTGCAAATTGCAACCATAAAAAAATATTCTAATATTAAAAGGCTTTTGTAAACCAAAAGCTTACTGCTATTTTACTCTTACAAATTTGTCCTCATTATTTACTATAAAAAATTAATTAAGTTTATTTTTTTTATATCATTTTATTTTATGATAAACGACTGGTTTGAATTCTATTTGTATCATTTTCTTAAGTTTGAGCTTTTAAGTTTACGTTTATTATGTATCTGATTTCTTTTTGGAACAAGAGACTCAAACAGAAAATCTCACATATAAAAACTCTAAGGAACTAATCGACAGATCGACTAATGATGATTTTGTAAAAATATATTTGTAGTTTTGTTAGTTATAGTCAAATTGTCTCACTGCTTAAACAAATTTATAAGTGTATGTATGCATTTAATGTACTTAATAATAATTTATAGGGTTTACTTCACGAGAGTGTATCCGACTTGTCACGAAAAGTTATTGTATGTATTGTACTTTCATTTTTTACCATTTGACATATCAGAAGTTTAAGAAATGGTAATTGTATATATCCAACTTTATCAAAATCTACGATTATCCAACTTGTCACGAAATGCATTAAATGGTAGGTTTTGATAGTCTTGACACGCCAAATGTAAAATAAAAGTCCAGTACATACAATAACTTTTCGTGACAAGTTGGATACACTTTCGTGAAGTAAACCCTAATTTATATGAACAATAACTGTTTTTTGTATCTTGCCAATCTTATGAAAAGCCAAAGATAACGAACTAATTTTGGACATCCTTGGATATGAAGTTTAGGTTGCCCTTTGTTAGTGAAACAATATATCGGGTCTGTCACCTAAATTCTAAAGATAACAAAGTACACATGTTGGTTGTATCATTTGCATAAAAACGACTACGAGCTAAATTAACACCAAACTTAATGATGGGAATATATATGCATGATGCTCGAATAGGAGTGAGCAAACATCGTTGATCCAGGAAAAAAAACGTGTCCCAAATCAATGAAGGTGGCGTCATCTGGTGTACTTTACATTCGAAGAATAATAATATAAGTCAATAGGAAGAAATGTATGCAAAATTAGAGAGAACTTAAAGAAAACGTTATAATTAGAGTCATAGTTTCTTTTAGCAAAGTCAACGAGTGAAATCAATGAATTTAAGTCCAAGGTGTTGTGCTGGAGTGGTTAGTGCTTGGAGGGTACATAGTTCTCATCCAAGTTCGAATCCCTCCATGCACAAACTAAGGACATTTGTCAATTCTTTTGTAGCTCAACAGTCAGTAACATCCTGAGGGGGACAGTGGATGGTATCCCTGTCTACTTGTGTTCGATTTGGGGAGGGAACAGGAGGCGACACCCCAGTTCATGGGCCGGANCGAGAGGATTAGTCGGGTGCCCGAATGGATTCCGGATACCTCTTCGACTTCGGTCGGGACGTGTGCGTGTGTTTAACTGTTGTCCCAAAAAAAAGGTCATAAAGTTGCACTTAACCTTTTGTTTAATTCATGCTTATGTATTATTAAAAGTTTAAGGGGTGATTAGCACTAAGATTAGCATAAAATCAATGGGTAGAAACTAGAAAGCGGAAAATAAAATAACAAAGATATGCTATGAAATTGTAGATTTATTGTTAAAAAGGTGTTGGTATGTATGCTATGGTGTTCTAGTGCAAAAAGAATAAGAATAGACGGAATTTTGTTTTGGTAAATTTATTGTTACTTTATCAAAGAATAGTCGTTTTGTATGTCACATTGACCAACAACATAAGGTCTTTGTGTTTCTATCACATATACCCTAATCTATTTGTTTCATATCATGGCATCCTAAAATTTTGAATATCTTACAAGTTTTTCCCAAAATCAATACATCACTGCCTTGATCCGCACCCAAATTTCTTTTATGTATTGATCCTTGGATTCCCGATTTTATTTCTGTATTAATAGATTGCAAATTTTGAAAAGGGTTTGGGTGAGCTAGAACATGTGAATCCAATATTTTCATTGATGTACATTTTCGGTAGATAGATATCACATAGCTTGGTAATTACATTTGACAAAAAAAAATACTTTTCACAGAGCAAAGATGTTGCAAACGGATGCTATCTTACACAACTACATCTGAAAACCCTACACAACATGTCAGCCTTTACGACTTAAATCCTAAAATGCTATGAAGTTAGATTTACGTTAGGTTGCGTCGTTGCGATTCATACGTAACAATATTTATAATAATTGTGCACTCTCCAAGATTGAATGTGTATCGGATATTGTAAATTATATAAGGTTGTGCTAAAGGCATCTTGTAAGATTATAATAAAAGAACTCTAAAATATTTATAGAATCAGAATCTTAAATTTCAAAAGATGTCATAACCACTTATTAAAGCGTTAAGGATTAAATTCATACAACACCTTTAATACTGGATTCCTTTTATGATGGGAAAAAAAAAATAGTTCATCCCTTTTTATTAGTTAATTGGTAGATTTGAATTGTGACATATAGAAATGAAAAGTGGGGTAAGAGAAAATGATCCTATTGTCTTGTAGTGTTGGTGTAAATATTAGTTTTTACTTGGTTTTCCTCCATTCTTAATAAGACCGAACTAAGCAAAGAGGCCGACCATCTTTAGTGGTGACGGTGCTTGACAATGGTACCAGCTGCCACATCAGCTTTCCACTATCTTACCAAAACCTTATCAATCCTTACCAATTCAACCACAC